>CM055982.1:4940000-5082500 GCA_029531755.1 Holothuria leucospilota
TAAATCAAAAAATTATAAGGATGCTTGACTAGTTTGCCTTAAAACCAAAAAAGATATCATCTTTTTGCAAAAACAAAGCATTTTCCAATAAACCTCATTTCAACATCTAGCAAGAAAGAGGAAACCAAAGAACAATCCCAAATAAAGTGTTCAAGAGTCTCATCATAATTTTACAAAATGAACATAACGGGCTTTCATCATTTTCATAAGATGTAATCTCCTATTGGTACCTAAAATTCTGTGTAAAAAACGAAACTGGAAATACTGTAGCTTAGCATCTCTTACTGAAAAACCAGACATTTGAAAAAATTTTTTGACCAAGTATCGATTGTCAAAATTAAAAAATAATTTCCATTTTTACAGTGCTGTAGGCGGAATAATGATATCCTTAATTATAATACTATATTCCCATCGTGAGGTACGCTGTTCTTTAATCAATTTCTCCAATAAAAACTCACAATGATTTACTGAGTGGTCTGTCACTTGTAACTCTTGTTTCCACGAATTTGGGATGCAGAAATTAATCCATTATAAAGTGTAAAAGAAAATTGTCCAATTGTAAGCTGTCACAAACCCTCTGTATGTCAGAGGCCTTTTATTACCATCAAAAAAATTGTGTATGTAATCAATGCCTTTCAGATGTAAAAAATCATAGAACACAGTCTTATTATTAACTTTGACATTTTGAATTGTTTCCAAATAATCTCATTTTCAAACTCACTTATTGGATTTTTGAAACTCAAAGTAGACCAAGCTTTACACACATCAGTTATAAATGAGTTACTGATTTTTGGACTATCTTCTTTATTCAAATTACATCTAAAATAAAAGTCTTTTCCAACACCACTCAAATAATAATCAAAAAATATCTTCCACGCCCCCTTATTCTCATTTAAATACCTTTTTATCCATGAAATTTTTAAACTATGTATAAAGCTTTCTAAATGAATTACCTTTTGCCCCCCTAAATTAATAGGACTAATTATAGTATGACGTTTGACCTTTTCAGGTTTATCCTTCCAAATAAATCCAAAGAGACTTTTGTTTAAGTCCATGACAAAACTTTTCGGAGGATTTGGAAGAGTTTGAAAGAGAAAACGAGTTTGCGAAATTGCAAAGGTCTTAAAAATAATGTTTTCTTCCATTGGAGTTATATCGCGATAACTCCAAAGGCTTAACACCCGTTTAAGCCTAGACAATTTAGGGGGGAAATTTAAACGAAAAAGGTCCTCCCTGTTACAAGTGAACGTGATACCCAATAATGTTACCGGCCCATTTGACCAAATGATCGGAAGGTCCTTAACAAAAATAAGGTTTGGAATGTGTAAATGGACCAAGTGGAAAAAGAATAGTTTTATCAAAATTTACTTTTAGACCAGAAGCGTTCCCAAAATCATCTAACATACGGAAAAACTTCCTGAACAGAATCTGGGCTACTATCTAAATAAATAGTCGTATCATCAGCATACTGTAAATTTTGATTTCTTGATTGACGATACGGGGACCTCTAATTACATGACTAAGAATAACTTTTTGGCTAAAATTTCAACTGCAATAATAAACAAATACGGGCTAAGAGGACACCCTTGTCTCACACCTCTTTCTAAGTTAATATATCTGGAGGAGAATCCATTATTTATAACGCACGCTGAACTATTTTTCTGAAAAGTATGGATCCAGTTTGTAAATGAATCGCCGAACTTAAATTCCTTTAAGCAGTGATGTAAAAATTTCCATTCAAGAGTATCGAAGGCTTTTTCAAAGTCAACGAACATAATGAACCCGGAAATACTTTTCTCTCTGCAATAATCTATCAGATCTAAAGTAAATCGAATATTCTCTCCAATAAAACGATTTTTCAAAAAGCCTGTTTGACTATAACCAATAATATGCGGCAAAACCTTCTTCAGACGGTTGGCAATGGCTTTAGCAGCGATTTTATAATCAGTGTTAAGGAGCGTAATCGGTCTTAAATTTTTAACAATTGAAGAATCTTTGTTAGGCTTTGGAATCACATTTATAATGCCCCTGCATTGCTCAGGTGATAATCTCCCCTTTGAAAAACTATAATTAAATGACTTCACTACAAAAGGACCTATTGTGTCCCAAAAGAATTTGTAAAACTCTGAAGTAAGGCCATCTGAACCAGGTGACTTATTAGCGGTCATACTTTCCAGCGCAACACGACATTCATCAACAGTTAATATACCATACCAATAATAATAATAATAATAATAATAATAATAATAATAATAATAATAATAATAATAATAATAATAATAATAATAATAATAATAATAATAATAATAATAATAATAATAATAATAATAATAATAATAATAATAATAATAATAATAATAATAATAATAATAATTATAATAATAATAATAATAATAATAAAAATAAAGATGATGATGATGATGATGATGATGATGATGATGATGATGATGATGATGATGATGATGATGATAATAATAATAATAATAAAGAAGGGTGAGGGTGAAAATGGGTGTTCGCTACACACACACCCCCGAGTTTGCCTACCTTCTCAAAGCAACGAATGTTTCTAGTAAAAAACGTGTCTGGGGTGATGAATATTCATAAATTACCTACTTCAGAATACTTTTCTTGTATTGCCACTATAAATTAAGCCTCTAGGGGGTAGGTGTAAGCATCTGCTAAGAACAGGGGACCATTGCCCTTGTTTGATGGTACGCTGATTTGTCAAAGGAAGACAGCGGTGCCTTAAACTTGACCAAGTCTCCCTCCGCATTTTCCCAGTCATCTCTCACATTACTATTTCAAAGGGAATCCTCGCGAAGTATATTACCTTACAAATTAAACATTAAACATCTTGGAATTTGGGGGCGGGGGGGGGGGGGTGGGCAGTGAAGATCATGTTGCGGAACTGATGTGTCCAATTTGTAATGTGTATGCGATAGGAAAGCAGTTAAATTACTCATCAGGTAAAAATGAAGAAAGTCGAAGGCATTTCAGACACTTTTTTGCAATATATCCTTCTACGATGCAAATGACATTTTAAATGAATTAAACAAGCAGGGCCCACAGTGCACCCAATTTTACAAGCTCTCCTAGCTCAAAATCTGGATAGTCTTAGTACACAAATTTGAAATCAGTGTGAAAGGCCTACTCGTGAGCTTTCTTTTGAGGGGTAGTTTGTGCCCGTTGAAAACTTCTACAAGGGTCCACGAAACGGACCAACTTTTTAAGTGCTAAGCTAATAATAAAGGAATGGTTTCGGGTTTGTCAAATACAGCCTTATAGGTAGAGGACCGCATATTCAAATATTCTTACCCCCAGAAATATTGACTGATAAATTTAGTCCCTTCCAATTTTCTGGGAGCTTATTTCTGACTGTGTTGCCTACAAAATTTGATCAATTTTTTATACGGTTTTTGAAGACAGTGAGTTGAAATACAGACTGTGAAAAAATCAAGGCAATTTGTCCAAGTTTAATGCCATTTTGTTGTAGTTGTTGTTGTTGTTGTTGTTGTTGTTGTTGTTGATGTTGATGTTGTTGTTGTACTCCGCTCTGTGAAGTGCCGGCTTTGAGTAGAGATCAGGGCTGAAAACATGTAACATATTGTAGATACACTTTCTGAGGTCTACTAGACAGGAAGTTGTGAGAGTTATTTTATTATTTAGACTATGCATAAAAGTAGAATACATGAAACGACCAAATTAGGAAATGGAGTTGTAAGTTAGATTAAAATAAGACCAAATTTATCTGTCTGAGAGAGGAGACCTAGCAGCCACCAGAAAAAGAGGTGCTGACTTGGGGGTGACTTCCAGTCCTAGGTGCAAGTCCTAGACATTCATTTGAAATTACATGCTGCTAGTTTCATCTTGCATACACCATCCTTGGACCTGTTTTGTACTGGAGTATCTTCTCTCAATATGAAGAATGTCATCCAGTATCCTGAAAGTAGGGCCTACTTCTCTCCATGGAAGGTTGCAGTGTTAAAACCACTACCCTTGTTGGACCTAGCTTTAGAGTGGTGTTCCGAGGTTAAAGCGTGCTGTTTCTATCGGTAGTCCTACTTGTACATAACAGACCAAATTTAGGTAGCTGGAAGACTCGAACTATAGCAAGCTGACAAATAATACCGAAGGAGCAAAGCTTTGTACATACTTATAGGATCGATCCTTCGCATCGCGTTTTGTTTAACCAAGTTACGTTATCTTTGTTATTAGACATTTGTGTGTGTGTGTGTGTGTGTGTGTTTTTTTTTTTTTTTTTTACGGACATTATGAAAGTTTTTCCAGGGTTGGAGGTAACGAGTTACAAAAAACGCCGTTACCTCTGGTAATTTGCATGCTAATACAATTATCTTTTAACATGCAAATTTTGAAAAACATTGAAATTTGCTAACATTAATTATGGTGGCCTAACCCGTGAATGCAGTAAAATTCTGTAGAATCTTTTGCCACGGTTGTTGGGTGCGCTCTTTAGTATGGTGCACTCTAAAAAATATCTTGTGAAATTTTCACCAGATTCAATGTTCATATGCCACCCACACAATCCTGGTTAATTTAACCAGGAATTCTTATTCGACTTAACGAAAAAACTGGTTAAAACTAGAATAATAACCAGGTATTTGGTTAAATTCACCGGTGTATTGGTTCACATGACCATTATTTCCTGGTGAAATAAATAACAAGGATTGTGTAGGTGGCATATCAACACGGACTGGTGAAATCTTACTAGACGTTTTTTAGAGTGTATACTATTTTTAGGCGGTGATTACTTAAAACTTGTTTTACTCCAGACATTATTCATTTGCATGCTAATAGACAATGAATACATCTAGTATCAAGAACATTTTCAAGAATATTGTACACATGAAACACTTATTTCCCTGTGAATGCAGTAAAATTGTTTGCAAAATGTGGTATACCGGCTCACAGCGATATTTTTGTCACGGGTATTGCATTTTGAACGAAGTATTGCTCTCAAACCGCTTTGAGTAGATCTCTGGGTTATACGCATGCTACTAGATAACGCACGCATCTATTAACATGCAAATTTTCAAAAACATTGAATGTTCACAACATTTATCACAGTGGTCTACCCTGTGAATGTAGAAAACTTCTATAGAATATTTTGCCAAGGCTCTTGGCTGCACTCTTTCGTAGGGTATACCATTTTCAGGTGGTGATGACATTGTACACTAAGAACACCTATTATACCGCATTTCCATGTGAGTGTCGTAAAATGGTTTTTAAAACGCAGTAAACCGGCTCGTAGCGCTGTTTTTGTAGGAGTATGCACTTTGAACGAAATATTGCTGTTGAAGTAGACTTTTGATAATTTGCATGCTACTAGACAAAGAATGTGTGTGTGTGTGTCTATAGGCCTGTGTGTATATATATATATATATATATATATATATATATATATATATATATATATATATATATATATATATATATATATATATATATATATTGTAGCTCCCCGAAAAGAAGGTAGGGTCCCGGGCCGAGCGGTGGAGTGGGAACTCGGGCAACTGGAGGTCACCCGAGGTCAGGATACGGGGGGAGGGGCCAGACTAGACTTAAGAGAACTGGTCAGAAAGAACGGTACGACTACAGAATAAAAATAACATACCAGCTTCCTGGTTTAACTTAGATTTATATTAAACAAAATCGGCTCTCTCAGAGCCCAAAACGAAACCGCAGCGTAACATAGCAAAACAACTAAGTGAATCTCTGGCTCCCTTTAAGCAAACGGTAAAAGAAATAATTACTTAACATAAGACATTTCTTGTATGAATCAAAATAATGGTTACAAACCTGCCGTGGGGGAAACGCAGACGTGGATTGACCTAGTATTAACGAGGCCGGGCAAAGGCACGAGACGCTCTAAAGAAATTTCCGACTATCACTAATTATGACCGCCCCCCCCCCCCCGCTTGGGGACACGCCTAAAAGAAAACCGCCCAAAGCATTCCTTAACCCAGGGTAAAAAGTAGGGGGGATCCCAGCGTCTCGAGCTCGAACACAACCCCGGACCCGCTCCAAACTATAAACAAATTAGACTTAAATTACTTACAAATACACTAGCCACCCCGACGGCCTCCGGACTTCAAAAAACGCGGACTTCAAAAATAGACACAAATTAATAAGACTGGTGTTTACTGTAAGAAAAGCAAGGAGCGAGGCATGGGTTTGGACAACGCCCGCTCCTGCAAAAACTTCATGGAAGGGAAACAAGAAGGAGTGGAATGCTGACTGGCATGCAGCTGCTCTGGCATCGTGCCAACGTCCCGCTCTGCGGAGAAGAAAACAAGAATAATAGAGGTAAGGGAATAAAACACAAAGCCACGTCACCTTAAGAATGCAACTGCGTGGCTGGCACGCAGGTTAACAAAGTAACAGCCACGAAGCCAAAACACAATAGCGACCCCACTCGGTCGCTACAATATATGTATATATATATATATATATATATATATATATATATATATATATATATATATATATATATATATATATATATATAATATATATAGGTCGAAATACTGCGGAGCACTAGAGTAGTATGTAGGTCGATAAAGGTTGTAAAAAGTGCTTAAAGTTTGCGGAAAATTCCACGACGTTTCGAGTATAGACTCTTCATCAGGTGGCAAAGAAATGCAACTGAATAACAAAGATATATATATATATATATATTTTGTTGGGGTCGCAGTGGGTCCTCGAAACGATTTGAAAAGGTTCATTAACTTTGCTGAAACGTTCTGCCCGTTTTTTGAAATTCACTCACTGTATTTCCAACTCCTCAGATCAAGTCCAATCTCCACTTTAAGCCCACTGACTCTCACAACTACCTCATGTACCCTTCCAACCACCCCAGATCTTGTACCAATTCGATTCCTTTTTCACAACTTTTACGGGCCAGACGGATTTGTTCCGACGACCAGGATTTCACTAAAGTTTCCAGGCAGATTATTTCTTTTCTTGAACAACGCCAGTATCCACAAAGAGTGCTCTCTAATGCCCTGAAACGCATACAAGGAATTGATAGAGCCTCTGCCCTTGCCCCCAAAACTGACCATACACCCACCAGACGTATCCCGTTGGTCCTATCCTTTCACCCATCTGTAACTCCTATTGTACGTGCCATTTACAGGAATGTAGAGACCCCCCACGTCATGGCCCCTGAACCCCCCACCACACCCCTATCACAGCATTCAGAATTGAAAAGAACATATCTAAGCACTTGGTCCGTGCCTCTCAACGTCAAGCAGTAGTGCCTAACACCCCAGGAACTTTTCCTTGCGACCGTGGAAGATGCAATACTTGCCCGGTGGTGAGTTATGACAAAAACCTTTCCATTGTAGGTCCAACAGCAACCGGTTTAACGTTCATCAGCATTTTACATGTACTTCAGCCAATGTTGTTTACGTTCTCGTATGTAAACGCTGTAATATACTGTGCGTGGGAGAAACAAAACGTCGTCTTGCTGACCGAGTCACGGAGCACCTGAGGTCAATCAAACAGAACCTCCCAGGGTTCCCTGTAGCCACACACTTCAATCCCTCGTCAACATGCTCGATCAGTTACTTGATGGTTTCGGCGGCCATCTCGTGTCGAGGTTCCGATCATGACCGCCTAGCTGCCGAAAACCGCCTAATCATGAAACTTGGAACCCTGTCCCCACATGGTCTGAACGTTAGACTTGAACTGTTATAACGCAGCAATTCCTGCATTGTTTTGACTTGTGGTAACCACTTAACACTGTCTGTTTTCCTAGCCGGATTTACTGTGCCCAATTTTTTGTTTTTTTTTAATTGTATGTTTGGCCGTGTCAACGATCAGTTGCATTTTTGCCACCTGATGAAGGGTTTAAACCCGAAATGTCGTGGAATTTTTCACAAACTTTTAGCACTATTTAGTACTTCTTTGTTACCTATATATATATATATATATATATATATATATATATATATATATATATAATATATATATATATATATATATATATATATATATATATATATATATATATATTACATATATATATATATATATATATATATAAATATATACATATATATATATATAAATATATATATATACATATATATATATATATATATATATATATATATATATATATAGGAGAAAAGTTACGTTCCACGTATACTCCAAGATTAAAATAGAATATGAGAGCGAATGCAATAAAGAGCATAACTGGTTGATTATAGGACTACAAAATCTACAATTTATTTCGAAATTTTCGATCCCCCTGGCGCCCAACGTGGTTTTTGCTATCTGTCGCCGAGGAGGTGGGCTTATACAAATAAACTAACTCAAAAATAAACTATGGCCGAAACATCTATATCATCGACTATTTCTAACTCTGGCTGAACCGTGCATTTTTACTTACGTTCCCATGGACGTTCCCATTACGTTTTCCAGGTACGAAAAATAAATCGTTGTTCGACCTTTTTGCAAACTCTCATATGTCGTCATCCTTCCTTACCTATCACCGACTTCCTGAAGTTACTTTCATCGGCTGTCTTCAAACTGTCAATGTTTCAACGATATGCAGAACAACTCTTGTTTTAATGGAAATCAACTGTCCCAGCATCATAACCGCAAATGGTGAACTGTAAATTTCTCCCTCTCCGTCCCGTCTATACAAGTTACAACGCTTATCATTTTGCTGGAACTTCCCACCTGGATGACCAGTGTATAATTCAGTCCCCTTTATCACTAGCACTGTGCAGTAGGCTATATATTTACTCCTGGCCAATCTGGAAATAAAAATCCAAACCAGTAGTGATTTTCCACTCTCAAATAATTAGTATTTTGGCTAATGTACCCAATTGTCCACTTAAATGCATATGGGAGGGATAGGCTAAGTGGCCACAGAAGTTTGTCATATTATATAACTACATTGCAGGGGGTCTTTATGCTGCATAACAGTGTAGGCCTACCCTTATAGTTCTACTGATTTTTCATTTAGCCTACTGTACCCTTTGCCTACAGGCTACCCTATTAACTACTGCACTTAAAAGTGGCGGAGCAAGGGAATTCGGTCAGAGAGGGCTAGAATGCCCTGTAGGGGCGCTTTGAGATAGGTAGATACCCTATGCCTCAATACGGTAAAAACCTAAAAAGGGGGCTGACAGGCGATTTGGGTCCGTCAGGGGGCCGGTCCGATGACTATATGGACGCTCCGCCACTGGTACTTGTTTTACAATTTTGAACTTGGACTTGGACTCGAGAACATTGGACTCGGACTTGGACTCGGACTCGGACTCGGACTTGAACTTATGGACTTGGACTCGAGCTTGGTGGACTTGACTACAGCCCTGGTTGCAGTAGGTAATACTATACGCTGGTCACTTGCATAGTGTGACATATTCGAGAAAATAAGATTGAGTAAATTAAAAAGTTGATAAAACAGTGCTTTTCCTAACGACCACTTCCCCAAGGAAACACAGAAGATGCGCCTACACCTATTGGAGACCCTACCATTATAAATGAAGGTATTTACTTATGGGAACCTAAACCTCAGTACGTGTTAGAAAACACATGTAAGCTCCATTGCATATTTTATATCGTAGTTTACTGCCAAAGGCCCTGGTGCGAGGACGGTGGAGGAGGGTAGAGTAAGAGGACAGTAAAAAACAGTTACACCGATTTACTCTTAAACACCGATGCAAAATCCTTTTCTTGTATCCTTTTCGCTGTAGGTTTCAATGCATGTATGAAGGATCAGTGCCAGATTAAAGCATGGGACAACAGGGCACGTTCCAATGGACCAGGGGCCAATAGAAACTGATAATTCACTATCTTTTAGTGCCGGAGGGAAACGCTGTTTAGCCCAGCTCTGGATTTGCCCCCCACCCCCCCCCCCACACACAAAAGGGTTCCACTGTACTCCATCATAGTTGTAGCTTTAGCCTATAGACCCTTTTCCAAATAGCAATTCCAATGGATTGTGGGATAGAGTTCTGGTAGGTGATGTTGTTGTCAATGGCATTTTGTTGTGGCAAAAAATGATGCACACCAAAATTCTATCCCACAATCCTTTGTAATTCCTATTGGGAAAAGAGTCTATTGAAAGATGAGGTATTTGTAATCTTAGGCCTACTAGGAGAGATAGGTGTATGTGTATATCTACATCCTTTTTTTCTCTGAAGGGCCACTAAGTGTTCAGCTGTCCAGGGGCCCCTATATAGGTTGGTGCCCAGGATCCCTATATTTGTAAATCCGGCCCTGTGAAGGATTCTCCAATGACGTTGGGTTCGCACGAGCTCCTTTACTTGAGGTCATGTTTTTCTCACATCGCCATGTTCATGAGCGAATGCCGAGAGTGGGGAGGGGGGGGGGCTTTTCCAGCTCCAGCCAACCTTTGTCTTCACTAATTTTTTGACACGTACAAAAATAAACTACAAAGTTCATATACACTTTTCTTGATTGGTGCATGTCAGGAAATTTCATCTAATATTCTATTTCAAAATTTGCCTGGATGCATGGTAGTTGATAGCTAGTCTGTTTCGAATTACTGAGTAGTCAGTACTGTCAGGGCCATTGGAATTTTGAGCATCGAGAGCGTCGATAAAATGGATAGTGTGTTACTGTTTGACACTTCACTGATCAAATGCATAATATGCTTTTTTCCATAGCGAACGAATATAAGACAAAACGTTGCCTAAAATACCTTAAGTTTCCACTATTTTTGCGCAATGAGTACTTGAATTCATTTGCTACAACATCCACATCACAGGTTGATCTGATCCCTTCAACAACATGGTATACACTGCACCTTACAAAAATGTTAGGGACTAAATTTGTCAGTCAATATTTTGGCGCGGAGGAAATTTCTTCAATTAATGCATTGACTTACAAACTAATTTTGGTCCGTTTCGTGGTCTCTGGACCTTTGTAGAAGTTTTCAACGGGCACAATTAAGCTACAACTGATATGAAAGCTCACGGGTAGGCCTTTCACAATGATTTCAAATTTGTGTACCATGACCGTTGAGATTTTGAGCGCCTAGAGCGTGTGTCCTGCTTTTCTACTTCACTCAAAATGCCATTTTGCATCGCCGAAGGATATATTGCAACAGGTGCCTGAGATACCTTCAGTTTTCTTCATTTTTGTCCGATGAGTACTTCAATTCCTTTCCTACCGTATACACATCACAGATTGAACCCATCAATTCAGAAACATGGTCTACACTGTCCCAAAATATTTTGCAAAGTGTTAAATTCGTAGGGTAATATCCTCCGCGGGGATTCCCCCTCGAATCAGTGGTGTGATCGAGATGATAGGAAAAACGCGAAGGGAACCGTTGACTTTCTTTGACAAATCAGCGCACCATCAAACAAGGACAATGGTCACCTGTTGTTAGCAGAAGCTTACACATACCCCCTAAGAGGATTAATCGATACTTGCAATAGAAAACGTATTCTGAAGTCGATAATTTATGAATATTCATCCCCAAAGTGGCTTTTTTCTAAAAACAAGAGTTCCTTTGGGAAGGTAGGCAAATTCGGTATCAATAATGACAGAGCTCTCGGCGACATTCGTCGCCGAGAGCTCTGTCATTATTGATACCTTTCGTATCAAATGCTACTTACATGAAATATGGAATCGGTTTTATCTCATAATGGGAAAATATTCATAAAACTATTACCAATTTTCAACCAAAAGAATCTTTGTTTAAGGGGGGAGGGCTACACGACTTGATAATATAGGCCACGTGCAACAGCGTGTAGTGACCTGATTCGGAAATATACAGTAAGATATGATCAACAAAACGAAGCCTTCTTAATTAAACAAAAAGAAAAAGTGGGAACTCGGAGACAAGAGCTAGAACAAGGAAGATAGGAAAGAGAAAGAAACTGCAAAACTAGATCGTTACACAACTTTGAAACCGCAAAACGAAAAAGGACTCGAACCCTCGAACTGACTAGTCGGAGTTGAGCGCTTTACCGTCTGACCATCGACAATACTGGGCGTAGCGGCGTTATATTCAATAGTTATACTCTCGTGTGAAGCTGTATGACATACAAGAAGAAGTACCTAGTGGAGGGCGGGGGTGGGGGAGCTGGAGCGAACAACCCTTCCTACTCTTAATTATTACTACCGTACTTTATATTGCCTCAAACACCCCAAATGATGTTGCTTCAATATCCTTGAATGTCATGCATTTTCCTTTTAATGTTTATAGCATGGTCTGTAAATGTTTCGTAATTTGCTCTGTAAATGACGGGGTGCGGGGCGGGGAGGGGGTTGGGAGGGGCAGTAAGATCGGACGCGCAGCAAGCCGTGGTTTTCTCGGAATTCCGACGCTGGGGTACGTAGCGCCAGAATTTGCTCAACAAGGGTCCAAGTTCCCTCCGTGGGACTGCGGCCTGAAGCCGCTACAAGGGCTACGGGGTTGCCGAAAGGTTAGCAAATTCAAAATTTTTGGCCTGCTTTTGGGGGTTTGTATTCGTCAAATTGGAAAATTGGGGGGATTTTTACAGGACTCTGATTTGAATCAAAACATCAAATGAATCAAAGAGGGCGAATGGCTGTTGGGTTCTACTTCATATTTTATCGTTTACCGTGACTGCATTGGAAAATATACCCGACCGTGGGGTCCTTACTCGACTAGGGACATCGCCCCTACTCCCATCTGGTGTTACGTACCAATTTCCAGACGACTATCAGCCTCCCTGACTTTCCTTGATCTTGTGACTTTAAGGCTACGACTTTTCAAAGGACTTGAAACGGACCAAAATCAAGAAAGCAAATCAATGGGAGAATGATTGCTGGTACACGCGCTTTTTGATGTTTAAATAAATTCTAAGACTTCTTTCCAAAAGCTTCACCGTCATGATATGGTGAATTAAATATTTACTGACGGCCAGGGGTGGCCGCACAGAAACGTTGATAGTGACAGTCTTGATAGCGCTAACAACTCTCTACCAAACCTGCTACTATCAGCAGGTGCAAAACGACGGCACAGAAGACGCTGATAGAGGTGCTCTCTGATAAGGCGCTGATAGGCTCATTAACATATTATAGATCGGGGATATCCCAGTTGGTTTGGCTTGTAATCGCCATTTGGAGTGTTTTATTCAGGTATGCTACCTCAAATACAGGAAGAAACAGGTAGAATTTGTCCATAGAACGCGTCACTATTAGACCTACATTGTTAAAAGCCAAGTATTTGCATCATCGGCTCTTGTGAATTTAGACAATGTGTGAGGTTGTGCGTTATGTATTACTATGTAAAGGTACGGTACTAAATTTAGGACGAACAAATTCCAACTGATGGCCGTAGCCTCTGGGTGCAGAGGAAAGTTGCCCCCTGAGATTTCCAAATCGTAAATAAAAGTTGACCTTCTTATTAAAAAGTACGTAAATTGCTAAAACTTTCGCTGTCCAAATTGTGATTTCTAGGACTCCCGCCAAACCTGGGAAATTCTATAATAAAGTTTCCTTTTCCCAATTTTTCACCGGGGTCCCCAGCCGTGGATGTGTTCTTAATGCGGGTTTTTCTTGACGAATAAACCATAGTGTTCCTCCTACAAGATACACAGCTTGAACTTACCTTCACCAGCATATACGGTGGCGAGAGATAAAGTAGCATATGGTTAGCTAAACCTAATGAGCTGGTAAAGAAACTGAATATAAAAGGCATAAGCAGAGGCCGAAAACTTATTTTGAAACACAGCTAAATCTTATAAATGTCCTATTGCGTCACTTCAAGTATCTTTCGTGATGTGTTAGACTAAAAAATTATTGCATATTCAAGGTAAACCAAGGAGTTACTCTATACGGGGTTTTTACAACTCAGAAACTAGTGCAATATGATCCTAAAAAAGCCATTCATGAAATAGGATTCCCGTGTACACTCATTCTACTTGGGGTGACTGCATTTTTCCTTTAAATAAAATCTAATTTTCTTCTTGAAATCTAAATTAGTTACAGAATACCTTAGCATGAAATCTAAACGGTACGAATGCTTAGGTGCAAATTTTAAGGTCTAAAACGTGTCATTTGCCCCATCTGGGACACACTGGACCGAAAATTCCTTACAGTCCTACGCTATGGCTACTCGCCAACCGTTGGTGGATCGCCCAGTGACCGCACTAAGAGCGCTAGGGAGCAGCCCGCACCGGGTACCAGCCTCAGGAGATGCCATGCCACCGTCGAAAAATTCAGTAAATAATTAAAATTTCAGATAATGTCTTTAGTAAAGATAATACCACTTTGTAAATCTAGGAAAACTTAGAATACGAAAACTTTCACAGAGTAGAGGTGTCATCTCTGCTCTGAGGCAACATCCCCTGCAATTACGCCCTAACAAAAGAGAAACAAATCACTAAAAGGCTGATTTCGGAACACAAAATCAATTCAACGCTTAATGAAGCTTTAATAAAGATTGCACCACTTTGCATTCAAGCCACCTCACAAAAGTTGGAATTTTGCAAAGCCCAGTCAGTCTGCAGCCACCTCCCCCCCCCCCCCCGACTATGACATCTTACTCAGTTTAGTTGGGGGCAATTTCCCACTGACTTCCATTGCTACTAAGCCTTTATCACACAAATATATTTGTAACTCAACGTACCGTTTTTCTAATTCAATTCCTACAATATCGAAAAGGTGAAGAAAAATTGTTTGAAAGTCGTGTTTTAAGCCACCTCATTCACTAGTTCTGTTTTAGGTTTGCATATCTTTGCCTTTCCGGATCGTTCCGTCATCTACGAAGTCGATGTCGACCGCTGTGCTCTACATTTTCTTCCATTAGGAATTAAATTTTGCGCTATCAAAGTCACTATCGGTGCCTTGGTCACTGTGAGTGAGTAGATATAACATAACCAGTAGTGATAGTTTCTGTGCGGCCTTTTACTGATAGCCAATCAGCGCTGGTAGCTAATCCCCCTATCAGTAAGATTCTGTGAGCCCACAATTTTCTATCAGCGCTGTTAGTGGTGTTGATAGCGCTATCAACACTTCTGTGCGGCCACCCCAGCTTGGTTGTTCTGTGGTTGATAGCTTTCAGCAGACGAAAGTTTTTGCATTCCAGCGCGAATCAAGAGAAAGAGGTGGATAGGAGGTGGGGTTGTTGGGGGCGCCCCGGTGGAATATTCTTCACATCACTCTTCCATAGGTCGCTATACTCGGCATTTGTCAAACCTGAAGTCACCTGCTCCCCCACAATTAAAAAGTGCTGCATACGAGTATGAACAAGTCTTTATTTAACGAACCCGAAACAATTCTTTTCTTATTAATTGTAACACATAAAATTTAATCCGTTTCGTGGCCTCTGGATCCTTGCAGAAGTTTTCAACGGGCACAAGCTTCCCTGCCGTCATACCAAAGCTTCCGAGTCGGTTGTCCATAGTGTTTTCAAATGTGTGTAATATCATGACCATTGGAATTTGGAGCATCGAGAGCGTCGATAAAAAGGATAGTGTGTTACTGTTTGACACTTCACTGATCAAATGCGTTTTTTCCTTAGCAAAAGGATGTAAGGCAAATCGTTAAGTCTAAAATACCTTCAGTTTCCGCAATGAGTACTTGAATTCATTTGCTACAACATCCACATCACAGGTTAAGCTGATCCCTTCAACAACATGGTATACACTGCACCCTAATAAATGTCAGGGACTTAATTTGGCAGTCAATATTTTTGCGCGGAGGAAATTCTTCTGCATTGACTTACAAACTAATTTTGGTCCGTTTCGTGGTCTCTGGACCTTTGTAGAAGTTTTCAAAGGGCACAATTAAGCTACTCATCATATGAAAGCTCACGGGTAGGCCTTTCACAATGATTTCAAATTTGTGTACCATGACTGTTGTGATTTTGAGCGCCGAGAGCTTGTTTTCTGCTTTTCTCCTTCACTCAAAATGCCATTTTGCATCGCGGAAGGATATATTGCAAAAGCTGCCTGAAATCCCTTCAATTTTCTTCATTTTTGTCTAATAAGTATTTCAATTCCTTTCCTACGTATACACATCACAAATTGAACACATCATTTCAGAAACATGGTCTATACTGTCCCTCAATTTTCTTTTAAAAGTTGTTAAATTCGTAGGGTAATATCCTCCGCGGAGATCCCCTCGAATTAGTAGGTGTGATCTAGATGGTAGGAAAAACGCGGAGAGAGACTTGGTCAAGTTTAAGAGGAGACCGCTGGTTTTCTTTGACAAATCAGCACATCGTTTGATACTTCTCTCATAATGTCTTCAAGTAATGATGGTGTGAATAAAGCGATTACTGACCAGGAAGTTACCCTACAAATTAAAAAACTGAAAAACAGTAAATCATGTGGATGTATGGAATTATTAATGAATTTATGAAAAATTGCACCCATGCTGTAGTGCTACTTACAAAACTTTTCAACTGTGTTTTATCAACTGGGATAGTGCCTACGAGTTGGACTATTGAGTAATGATGATGTTGAAGTTTTCTTTACACTTTCTACCCTATTATATGCAGATGACACAATTGTCTTAGCGGAAAATGAGAATGACATGCAAAATGCATTGACCAGTGTAAAACACTATTGTGATACATGGAAAATGACTGTAAATGCAAAAAAGACAAAAATTGTTATTTTCTCAAGGGGTAAGATAAGGAATAAGCCAATTTTTACTTTTGGTGATGTTACTTTGGAAATAGTTGATGATTACACCTACCTGGGAGTTGCATTTAACTACAATAACAAATTTACTAAAGCTGTCAATAAGCAAGTTAATCAAGCTAGACGTTCACTATATAGTTTATTCAGCAAAAGTGCAACCTTTTGATGCCCTTAGATTTGCAGATGCACTTGTATAACCAAATGGTTCTTTCCACTCTTTTGTACGGTTGTAAAATCTGGGGATTTGGGGAATTCCCTCAGATCGAAGCCTTTCATTTAAAGTACTTGAAACAAGTTCTCAAGTTAGCAAAGTTTACACCTAACTGTATGGTCTATGGCGAGTTGGGCCGACATAAATTAATAAAAACAATAGAGGTTAGGATGGTAAATTTTTCGTGTGAATCGATAAATAGTAGTGGGCACAAACTGTTACATATGCTCCTTAAAGCTTTAAAATGCTTTCATGATAACGGTTTCTATAGCTCATCCTGCTTAATTAAAGTGAAAAGTATTTTAGATAAGGCTGGAATGTCGTGTATTTGGAATATCCCTGATGACGGTCTCCCCCCTACACTTACCCCTCCCAGACAAGGCCCCGTTATATCTAAGATTAGGCTTAAAAAGACCCTTAATCAACGCCTAAGTGATATCTATGAGCAAGACTGGCTGGGTGATGTAAACAGTAACTCTCAGTGTAAAATTTATAGAATTTATAAGGAGAAGCTTGAATTTGAAAATTATTTGATTATTCTACATTTTTCTCACCGAATTAACTTGTGTAAATTTCGTTGTGTTAAATAGTAAACTCCCCATCGTTGTAGGAAAGTTTGCCAATATTGAATTTCATGATAGAATGTGTGAGTTATGTGACAGAAATATGTTAGGAGACGAATTTCGTTACATTTTTGAGTGTTCTTATTTTACCAATGAGAGGTCTGAGTTCCTGAAATCCTATTTTAAAAAAAGACCGAGCTCTATCAAAATGAAGCACCTTTTTCAATCATCAAGTAAAAATGCCCTTATTAAGTTAAGTAAATTTTGTGAAAAAATACTGAAAGCTTTTGCCTCCTAGTTAAGCACGATTTGTGATCCCTTCATATACTGTATCTGGTGCCTTTTTGTCAAATTTTTAGTTTAAGTCCTGTCAAAAGTCTTTCTTCCCTCTTCTCATTCGACTCTCCGCATTATTGTACTAAGGCTACCAAATGGTTTTTGGTTCGTTCTGCTTACCTTTTTTGTCATCTTGCACTAAGGATATAATTTGGTTTTTCTTTTGTTTTGTTATTATTTTTATTTGTTATCTCGTTTGTATAGTATTAGTCTCTTATGCCTACATGAGGTGATATGGAGAAATAAACTGAAACTGAAACTGAGCACACCATCAAAACAAAAGGAGAATGGTAACCTGTTGTTAGCAGAAGCTTACACCTACCCCCTAAGAGGATTAGTCGATACTTGCAATAGCAAAAAGTATTTTGAAGTCGATAATTTATGGATATTCAGTCCCACACTCAGCTTTTTTTAAAGAGAAGAGTTCCTTTGGGAAGGTATAGGCAAATTCGGTAAGTTGCCGAGAGCTCTGTCATTATTGATACCTTACGTATCAAATGCTATTTACATGAAACATGGATTCGGTTTCGTCTCATAATGGGAAAATATTCATAAAACTATTACCAATTGCAACCGAAAAAAGCTTTGTGGAAGGGCGACTTGATACTATAGGCTACGTGCAACAGCGTGTAGTAGCCTGAACGGAAATATACACTAAGATATGATTACACAAAACGAAGCCTAATTAAAAATAGAAAAAGTGAAAACACAGGGAAGTCGATAAAAGCTAGAACAAGGAGATATTAAAGAGAAAGAAACTTCAAAACTGGGCCCTTCCACAACTTTAAAACCGAAAAAATAAAAATGATCCGTTGCTTAGTCTCCGAGAGGACTCGAACTCACCAACTGAGTAGTCGGAGTCGAGCGCTTTACCGTCTGACCATCGACAACACCGGACGTACATGCATTATAATCAATAGTTATACTCTCGTGTGAAGGTGTATGGCATACAAGAAAGTTCCTAATGGAGGGCGGGGGTGGGGGAGATGGATCGAGTAACCCTTTGCACGAGTATTCTTAAGTATTAGAACCGTACTTTATATTGTCTGAAACACTCCAAACAGTGGCGTAGCTAGAGGGGGGCGGGGGGCGGTCGCCCCCCCCCCCCACAAAGCCTCCGAAGGCCTCTGTCGGAAATTTCTAGTCTCGGTCCGAAATAAATAAAAACAATTCATTTGAAACACTTACAAACTTACAACACTTCTTATGTTTTTAAGCAGAATAACACATCGATATGTCAACGTGAAAATCAAAAGTCGGTCTCAAAATTGCCCGGAAAGAAAAAAAAAAGGGGGGGGGGCCTCAGAATTTCGAATCGTACAACTATCAAGATAATAATCTGTCGGAACTTTTTTGCTTTTGACCCCCACGAAAAATACCTAGCTACGCCACTGACTCCAAATGATGCCGCTCCAATGTCCTTGAATGTCATACATTTTCCTTTTAATGTTTATAGCATGGTCTGTAAATGTTTCATGGTTTTCTGTACAAATGACGGGGGAGGGGACAGTAACAGCGGACGCACAGGAAGTCATGGTCTTCTCTCTCGCAGAATTTTCCAATTTCTTCGGAAAACATGTAGTCAGGACAGTAGATGCGATAAAATGTGTAATCCCGACGCTAGGGTACGTAGCGCCAGAATTGGCTCAACAGGGGGCCATGCTTCCCTTCGTGGGACTTCGGCCTGAACCCGCGACAAGGGCGACGGCGTTGCCGAAACGTTGTTAACAGCAAATTAAAAGTTTTCGGCGTGTGTTTGGTGTTTTTATTCGTCAAATTGAAAAATTTGGGGTATTTAGTGACTTGGGGGGTGGGGGTGGGGGTGGGGCGCCTTGGTTGAATATCCTTTACATCACTCTTCCATAGGTTGCGATACTTAGCATTATTCAAACTTCAAGTCACCTGCTCCCCATCAATTAGAAGGTGCTGAATGCGCGGATGGACAATAGTATTTAACGAACCCGAAACAATTCCTTTCTTATTAACTGTAAAACATATAATTTAATCCGTTTCGTGGCTTCTGGATCCTTGTAGAAGTTTTCACCGGGCACAAGATTCCCTGCCGTCATACCAAAGCTACCGAGTCGGCCGTCCATAGTGTTTTCAAATGTGTGTTACATCATGACGGTTAGCCACACTACATTAAATGCACAGCTCAGTACAAAATCTCTCTTGAATGCAGGTAGCGAACCACTAATTATTGCCCTCATTGACTTACACACTTAATCAGGTCAGTTCTCCGCCCTATTTCCTTCTAAAAGTTCTCAGCCTGGATATTTCACCCCTTTGGTGAAAGCTCACCCTTAGGGCTCGTCACCATTCCAGTTTCGTCGGGACTCAATGATAAAATATGAAGTAACCCACAACGGCCGGTCGCTTCTGTAATTTTTCTTGATATTTTACTGCAGTACTTTAAATAAAAGCTGCAAATCCTGTGATAAATCCCCCAATTTTCATTTTTCACTAACTAATAACCCGAAATGCGCGCCGAAGATTTTGCTCTCGATAACTTTTCGGCAGCCCCTCGCCCTTGTCGAGGCTTCAAGTTGCAGTCCCACGTCGGGGAGCTTGGGCCCCTATCGCAACATTTCTGCAGCGCTAATCCAGCTTCGGGATTACACATTTTATCATACCTACTATCCTGACTACATGTCTTACGAAGGAATGGGAAAATTCTGCGACGGAAGACCGCGGCTTCCTGTTCCCCTTTCCCTTTACCCGCCCTACTCCCACCCCTTTCGATGTCATATATACGGCAAACTAGTACGGAACATTTAAAAGCCACACTAAACATTAACAGGAAAAATGTATCACATTCAAGCACTGAAACAGCGTCATTTGGCGTGTTTTAGGCATTATGAAGTATGGTAACTATACTGAGGATGTGGGAGAAATGGGGTGTTCGGTCCAGCTGTCCCCCCCCCCTCCCTCAGCAGTTGTACTTGTATGTCATACAGCTTTCCAGTAGATTACTATTATTAAAATAATCAAACTGATTTCCAATATTGTCGTACGTCAGTTGGTAAGGCACTCGACTCCGAATGCTTAGTACATGAGTTCAAATCCCCGGAATCTGGGCAGTGAATTTTTTTCTCGTTGTGTGGTTTCAAAGCTGAGTTTTCCTTTTTATCTTCCTTGTTGTAGCTTTTATAGACTCCTTTGTGTTCCCAATCTTTCTTTTCCTAATTTGGCTTTGGATTTTTAACCATTTTCTACTGTAAATTTCCAAATCAGGTCACTAGACGCTATTGCATGTAGCCTACACTGTCAACGCGTGCTACCCTCTCCCCTTCCACAAAGCTTTTCTTTCGGTTGCAAGTGACAATAGTTTTATGCATATTTTCTCATTTTGAGATGAAACCGATTCCATAGTTTATGTAATTAGCAGTTGAAACGAAAGGTCTCAATAAAATCAGAAGCCTCGGCGACCTTCGTCGCCGGGGCCTCTCATTTTAAATTTATTCTGGATTGAATATTCAAAAGTAACCTTCAAAATGCTTTTTCTTCTATTGCAACTGTGGATTAAGCCTCTTAGGGGTAGGCCTAAGCATCTGCCAGTAATACATGACCATTGTTCTCCTCGTTTCAAGGTGCGATGATTTGTAAAGAGATTAGATCGGGTCCTTTAAACTTGACCAAGTCTCCCTCCGCATTTTTCCTGTTGTCGTTTCCAAAGATATTGTAAGCTTATAATATCTTTGGTCGTATTAAGGTAGCACGCCCCCATTATACTACAATCCGTTTGATAACCTTCAAAATAATCACCAAGATAGACATTGGGCCAACGTTTGGAATATGTTACCGAGTAGGATAGGGGTCTTTTGTCATTTAATATAAAAGAAGACTAGATGAAATATCACTGGTGCCAAAATGAGGTCAACTGATGCAATTTTGAAGAAAATATGGGCTAAGAAGCTGGCGGCCGTAGATCAGACTTCGAGTGATTAAAACGACGCCTGGGTAAAGGTACGGAAACTTTGAGCTCCGCTAGCAAAAGTCTCTACGGTCATGGTATGGTAAATTGAAATTGCCATGAATGGTCAACTTGTCGGTTTTTTGTGAGGGGCAAAGCTTGTACCTAGCGAAAACTTCTACAAGATTTTAGGTAGCGAGCCACTAATTATTGCCATGCCCTCATTGACTTACACACTAAAGCAGGTCAGTTCTCCGCCCCTAATTCCTTCTGAAAGTTCTCATCCTGGATATTTCACCCCTTTGGTGAAAAGCTCAGAGTAAGGGCTCGTCATCACACTAGTTTCGTCGGGACTCATGATAAAATATGAAGTAACCCACAACATCCGCCCGCTTCTGTAATTTACTTGATATTTTACTGCAGTACTTTAAATAAAAGCCGTAAATCTTGTGATAAATCCCCCCAATTTTCATATTTCACTAACTAATAACCCAAAATGAGCGCCAAAGATTTTACTCTCGATAACCTTTCTGCAACCCCTCGCCCTTGTCGAGGCTTCAAGTTGCAGTCCCACCTCGGGGAATTCACGCTACGACCAGGGAGGTGTTAACAACTCCCTGCTACGAAAAAACGAAAACACGAACAACTTTACTAAGTGTGAAGGGTGACGGAATGCTTTGAAATTCCTGAACTCTCATTTTACAGATTAGGATGTTTACCTGCACACGGGCGTAGAAGCTTTTGTTAGCTGGGAGGAAGCACGCCCGTATCCAGGAAGGTATTGAAGGGGCGAGATGACTTCCAGGAGGAATATTTTTCAGATGGCAAAATGTGTAAACATGTGTTTAGGCAATGGTAACTTAAAACTTTTTAGAAGGGGAATATGTCTCTGTAGGAGGGTTTAGCCCCCTGGTTCCCCTTTTGCTACGGGGGGGGGAGGATGAACGTTTTATACCATAGACCTAGTGGAGGGATTTAAGGAGAGTGGTATCCTCCTTCCCCTTTGAAAATATTATTGAATATTTTGGGTTAATATAACATGCAATTTGATGCCATTATTGTGTAGTTTTTGAAATACGTTTGTCTTAAAAGTTTGATAGGCCTATCTTATTGAAAAAAAGTTGATAAATGTCAGAGAGTGGACAACTAAGGGGTTTTCGTCATTGCAAAGTGGGCGGAAGACTGGTTAATCCTCCCAAATTTTGTTCTGAGGTTTAGTTATCCGCCTCCAACCCCACCCCTCTTCCCACTCCTATATGGTCTTGCAGATGTTCGTATATAGTTGAAAACATATGAAAATTTTGTAAGAAACTACTAGCAGTTATTTTTAGATTAGCAAAATAACACTTTTAGAATGCTTTTTCATTTTAAGTCTTGTTGGTGCATTTCTTAGAACCCACGATAAGTGTTTTTTTTTTCTAGAAAAATGGATAAGGGAGGGAAGACAGATATTCCATTTTCACCTTTTCTCTGTGTCACTAGGAGAAGGCTGGGGTATTTAAGTTCTGATTTTAAAGCTTTCCTAAATTAGAAAAGTCCTCCCTTCTGAAAGTTAGTACAGGGACCGCGTACACAGGGGGGGGGGGTACGGTGGCTTTAACCTTTGCACTTTTTCTGTCGTGGACATTTTGGGCCGCCTTAAACTGGGATGATAGGCTTTCATTTTCTTGAACATATTGGACCGCTTCGATGATAAGCTCCCCCACTTCAAAACTGGCTCCGCGGTCCCTGTTAAATCAAACTTTGTACAGTTGTACAGTCTTCCGTTCTTTACTATGGAATTTCACACGGTTTCCACAGTTCCGGTGTTGCGAAATATCACTTCATTACTGATGAGTAAGAAAACAAATCAACATGTTGACGAAAGGAGCACCTAGGCTCCCCTCTCTGACCGGAGAATCGGTTCAATCTTTTTAGAGTGCTGGTTTAAGGTGAATCGAAAAACAACATTTCAAACTCATTTTAGTCAGTAAGGTTTTCCTCCATTATATAACACTGAACTAGCCACAAAATGTTCTAAGTACGCACTAAACAGACCTAGCCCCCACCCAGTCAAAAATGTGGTGGGACAGAAGGTATGGACGAAAACCCCTTATGTGTTCCCTTGGTGAAAAATTTCACACATTTTCAGTAATTTTCCTTAAAATTTGCCCAATATTTCGCATTAAATTGCGCCTAAGGACCCTCAAATATTAAGGAGGACACCCCTCCCCTTAGACCCTTCCCCCAGGACTAACTGTGGTCCGAAACAACGTTCATCCCCCCCCCCCCCCCCAGCGGAGAACAGGTTCCTACGCCTGTGTAAAAATGGAGTTTGCCTATTTTAAAAATAACCTCATTGGGACTCACGAGTAGTCGATTTTTTGATGATGTGGGTTGGGAGGATGAATATTCATGGGTTTTGCATTAATTACTCTCACACTAAACTAATTGAAGTAACAACTGCAAATCGGTTTAGATGATGGATGCATACGAAACGCCACCAAAAATGGCGCTTGAGAAATATTATACTTCGAGGAAATTATAAGGCGGACTAATTTTTAACTTGTACAAATACCTTGCATTTGACACCTTAATTTACTTATAAACACGTTTAAACAAACAAAATAATCTCGAGAAATGTTTCACTTTGCTACAAAAAAGGGTACCACTCTTATGTATAATCATGTTTTTATGTCTTCCTATATTTTTTAAGGTTCGAAACCCACAAGGGCTTACGTTCAATTATATGTTCGTATCTTTACAAGCAAGATTCTAAGCCACATATTGAATTGAAAATTAAGACATAAAACATTAAACAGTGTACATACAACGGCATTGTAGAATAACGAATATCGTTTGTTTGGACTTGACCCATAGGCCTATTCCTAAAATAACAAATCATAATATGCAAGTATAGCCAAAATTAAAGCTACTCTTCCAAATATGGTTGAGGCCAAGGCAAAATTAATGGTATTCATTCCCAAACCTACATTAAAGGAAATCACCCTTCATGCTAAGTTTTGTCACCGAAATTATGCCTTTGGTAGTGTCGGCCTAGAGTGGGAATATTAGTCCACGCTACAAGCCACATAACCTTGTTTTGTGACATATATAATGTTTCCAACGATTTCTAGTCAATTTGTAGGTGTTGATTTCAAATCTGGTGGGTGCCAGTTGATAGCTATTGAGCATATTTGCTGAAAACCGAAATTCAAAATGGCAACAAAAATCTACAGTTTGACTTGTATATATCTCCTCTCTAGGTATAGGCCTAAACAAATTCTGCAACTACTCAGCTAAATTGTACTTGAAAGTGCACAGTAAATGTAGAGACTTTTTCCATTTATTATTCGACGATCTGGATAATTATGTGAGTTACAGCGTATCCACGCCTTACCATCGATGCTGAAAAAGTCAACGATTCCGTTCTGAGAGAATTTGCTCTAGGGGGTTTACATACACATGGTCACTTGAATAAATGTAGCCAGTTCTGCATTAAGGGTGACTTCTGATCTCTGCAAAAACAGAGCTAATTTTAATGAGCCTGAATGACCCACATAAGAACTCTTAGAGAATGTTATGTAGCAGGCAAACACACTTTCACTAGGTCGAAGGATGGTATGTGATCGGGGAATCTAGTTCCCAGGGTACCTAGCTCCCCGACGGTGTGGGGCAGGAAACTGAAGCCTCGACAACAAAAAAGGGATGGTCGGGAGGATTGCGAAAGCAAAATGTTTCGGCGCGCCAAGCTTGCTAAAATGTCTAGATTATTTTTAAAGAAACTTTGAAAAATTTGAGTTTTTGTAGAGGAAAATCTGAAAATGTAGGCAATTTTTGTAGAATATTGAAATATTTGGTGGTTTTTATTGGAGAAAATATTGGAGTTTTATTGGATAAT
The DNA here is from genome assembly GCA_029531755.1 of Holothuria leucospilota. NCBI lineage: Eukaryota > Metazoa > Echinodermata > Holothuroidea > Aspidochirotida > Holothuriidae > Holothuria > Holothuria leucospilota. Next base: position 4,965,529 of record CM055982.1, read on the forward strand.
CTTTGTTCCTTGGGAGCAAACCACACTATGTAAACCGTTGGGACGGCTGTTTGCCTCCTGGAGTTACATGAGCATTCATCGTACCCATCAACGCTCCCCGACGAAAGTAGAAAATTTCCCCGACTTGGGAGACTTGTCCTTCCACCCCACCTGATGCCATCCCTGCTACGGATCCCCCAATTTAAGAGTATCTGCGAATGATTCACGCATATATATCATTTCTGTAATCATCGATCGATAGTCACCACTAACCGTTGCTTATATCTCTAAGACATTTAGAAACCCTTCCGTTTTCTTTCACGAAACCCATCAGGCCACTGACTGTCCCACCCTCAATCTACCCTCAACTCATCTTAACAAAGCTGCCAACATTTACCATGCTGTCCAGTGTAACTTGTCTGGTACAGATGTTCGCTTGTAGCTAGATGTTTATTACCGCCATCGAATAAGCACCCGGATAGGACACAACGCTATACTATGGGTTATAGAACCAATCTTCAAAGCTGTCTTAAAGGGGAAATCTTCTCATCCCAGACAGTTCCAAATCTCCCAACTATGCTAGTTCTAGCCCCGCCCATAACTGTCTTAACTTCTCCTTGTGCAGACACAAACATAGTTTATTGCTCAGGGCCACATCCTGGTGAGTATACAAGGACCTAATATGTAAAAAAAACCACTCTCTGTGCATGCTGTGCAATGTGAGCTGCTCTGCATTTTGCAACTCTGATGTCAATCAAAGAGTAGTCACCAATTGAGACTTTTGCCTACCCCTTTGTAAAAGTCATACTTGGGGTGATGCAAATCTCTCTTTAAGCTGCGTAATAGTTGGTGTTTGAAAATCCTCAGAGAGACTGATTTTTGCGGTTCCCACCGCCCTCCTCCTTCCCCCCCCCCCCCCTCCCCGGCCTACCTCGGAAATCTATCTACAGATTGCAACAACTTACTGAAGATCCTATGTAAACCTCTAAGGATTTTACCTAAGAATCATTTTTTACGTATTGCAAATGTTCTAGAGTGTCTGTGTTTTGTGTTGTCACCTGATGATTTCTGTTTTGGTTGTCCAGCTTAGCTATGGAACCCTTAAACCAGTCTGAACTGAAGTCGCCGGCCACAATCTGAACCATTGAATTATAGAGATCATACTCTCCTTATCCCTGCATATCTTATGCTATTGCAGTTACGGCTGAAATAATCGCAAGACGGAGTGTTTCATTGTGGGGAGATGACTTAAGTCGATAAGTCGATAAGACAGTCGATAAGACTGCCCTGCTGATTCAGCAATATACTAAGACCTACAAGAAGGCGCTTTGGGTAGGATGTAACTAGTGTAAAATATTGAAATGCCCAATTGCCTCATTCCTCCCAGTTAATTTTCTCCAAATTTAGTTTACCGCTAGCCACTCCTTCCAGTACAAAAAACCCTGTTTTCAACACCGCTTGGAGAAACGTTTATAGTGTAATTGTTCAAGGCCATATTCTGATGTGTATTGACGGAGTGGAATCATCTTTGAGGGGCGTTATTTGAATCGTCTACTTTTATATTAAACAAAGCCTTGAGTGTAGTCACTAATTGTGAATTTAGTTTTCCATATCTAAAGTGTATTTGTGGTAATGAGCAAATCCCTGCTTTGCAGATCATGGACAATTTGTTCCCCCAATCTTTCTAATCTTCAAATGATGCAATACTCTTGACCCTTGAAATGTGTAATGTTTTTGCGAAGTAACGCTTTTGCATTGTACTCGTTATAACATCATATACTCAACCAGATCGCCTAATAATTAATGTCAAATATTGTTATATACACTATGCACTTCCAAGTATGATTTGGCTGAGTATTTGCAGAATTTACTTACACCTAGAGAGGGGTTTAAGATAAATGCCAAACACTAGATTTTGGCGGCCATTTTAGATTTTTACATTTCACTTCAGCAAATATTCTCGATGGTTATCCCCACCGTATTTGGAATCAACTTTTAAAACTGACCAAAAACGTTAAGAAAATAACAAAAAATATGTCAACAAGGTTCAGCTAGGAATGCATGGAGTGTATCCTGTACTATATGAAGAATTTGACAATCACACCCCAAAACGACTTTGTCAAGACAGCTGTGTGACTATATGTCAGGGATGAGAGTATATGAAAAAAGATAAGTGACCCGAAAATCGTAAATTTCAGGAAATTTGCAATCTAAAGCTTAAATTTTCTGCTATTATTTCCTGCAAATAGCACCCACTTGTGTAAGATAAAGTATGGAATAGTTCTAGCTCCATGGATAAAGGTAAGGAGAGAACCTTGTGAGTCAATCTCCCCAAGTTACAGGAAATCAATGGGTAAAGTTAAAAAATTGTCGCTACTAGTCTGAGCAATGGGGCACCAGTTTTTTCCGACTGATGAGGGGAATGTTCCCCAAATGGAGGAGGGGGAACAACTCTAAGCTCTGGCACTGTCCCAGGAGAAAATTCCAGTGAGGTAACAGGTAACTGGTGTCGAGATTTACCTGGTTCTTATGATTTTGTCAGGTGACCTGATAAAACCCAACACCAACTACTTGTTACTTGACTGGAATTTTCTCCTGGGAGAGTTCTTATTTTAGAACTTGACTTCCCCTCCCACCCCTCCCCTTGAGAACATAACAAACAGTTGGTGAGACTTGTCGCCATCAGGTACTACATACTTGATAGTACCTACTGAAGCCTCTCGATAAAGTTGTAAAGATTCCCAAGTGGGAAGGGACAGCCTCTGTTTCTCTTAATTAAGTCTTAATAATTGGGGGCAAATCCAGTTTATGAATAAAGTTAATTTTTGTCTTCTCTTCCTTTCTGTTTCTTTATTCCTTGTGTTCCTTTCCCCCTTTTTATATTTTCTGGGAATTGAGGGGCGGTCCCACAGGCCCTCCTAAATCCATGACCAGCTGCTTGTGTTGCAAAAGCCTGCTTTCGGCTTTGGATGTTGCCGGTAGCCTGGGTAATCAGCGAACTATGTACTCAACCTTCAAGTTGTAATAAGACATTCATTGTCACCATACAGGCAAATAAGATGTGAAAATCTGTTAAGCGATTTGCCCCCAATTGAAAGTGCAAGTGTCATTTGAAATTATTTCGTTTACACCCTTCATTTGGAGAGCTGGTGTTTGGGGAGGAGGCCCTTTATGACTAAGTGACCTATAACGGAGTCCGATCAGATGTCTTCGTGTAACGCTGATCGGTCACCGGATCCACAGTAACTTCCGTTACCAGCTGAGGAAGGATCTTTGGCATGGGTCAGTTGACCAACAGCACTCTGCGTAACTTCCGGTTAGTTTATTTGGAGCCGTAAACTTGTGGGAATATTTGTTAATCAGAATGGAGTTGAAAGAGATAATCACAATACTTAAATTCATTGGAAATGAATTTAGCCTCACCAATTTTCTGAAATGATAACGGTCACCGGCGACAGAGGTTGACATTGTGCTGACCCCTTCCCTTGCTTCTAAATTTGACTCGACTAACTAGAGGGAAGTGAGCTTTATTTCATATCTAACAATTTTTCAACCAAAAGTGGGGTATAAATAATAAAATAAATGGAAAAATCGAAAAGTAATTCCCCTTGGATGACCCGTTGTATCTTGAAATCAATAAAAACTAAAAACAAACTTCAAAAATAGTCTTAATATGTCTACTGACTGGAACAAGACCAAGTTTACTATTTACAAAAACAAATTAACTAAAATTATTAAACGAGCCAAAGAAATGCATCACCAAAATCATTTTGATAATAATAAACATAATTTGACTAAAACATGGCAGATAATTAAAGACATTATCAGTAGATCTCACAAAACAGAGTACTAGTTTTTCCTTTAACATCAGCAATAAAATTGTAACCAATAAGGACGAAAGTGCAGACGCCATAAATGATTACTTTGCTACTATTGGTCCAATTTTGGCTTGCAAAATTCCTGATTATCTTTCTGCCACCTTTGACTTTAAGTCCAAAATTTCTAACCCTTATTCTTTTTTTCTCTCACCAACAAACGTCTCTGAAATAATTAGCGTGATTAATAAACTATCAAACAAATCTGCCCTCCCTTGGTATTGATAACATTCCTGTGAGTGTACTTTAGCAAAATTGTCTCAGTATTGCTAGCCCACTTACTCACATTGTTAATTTAAATTTTGCCAATGGAATTTTCTCCGACCACCTCATTCTTGCCAGAGTCACGCCTGTATTTAAATCTGATGATCCCATGAATGTCTTTAATTATCACCCATATCTGTCTTACCTGCTCTCTCCAAAATATTCGAAAGAGTAAATAAGCTTACTCAATTTCTGGAAAAACATAAGCTCGTCTCAGACAATGAATTTGACTCTTGTAAGCAGGAGCGTAGCGAAGGTGTTTTCTTGGGGGGGGGGGGGGGGTGTAGAGACTATGTTTTGCCGACAGATCTGGTAATGCGTAGCGCGGAAACTATCTTTAGTGGGTGGGGTCCAGGGGCCCGCCTTAGGGCCTATGGTGGGGTCTAGGGGCAAGCCTCCGGAGGGGGTAGGGGGAAAAGCCCCCGGGAACTCTGAGGTTTAAGAATATCTCTGGGTGAAAAATTAAGTCTCAGGATGGATATATTTTGTTCATATGGCATCATCAAATGCAAAGATTCCCCATAATTTTGATTTATTAGGCTATTCCTCTAGTCAAGCCGCTATAGTTTTAAGCGGTCCGCCAGTGTTTCAGCTAGGACATTTTCTCAACGCCACATTTACTGAATTGTGGTGTGGGGGAGGGGGTGTCCCCCTCCTCTTTGAAAATTTTTGGAATTTGAAAGGTGCCTAAATTGCAAATGGTGCAATATTTGAGTGGATTTCTGCCCTAATGAGGACCTCAAAATTTACACCCGTTGCCTTAAGGCAACTGGTGGGGGTCCAGGGGGCGAAGCCCCAAGAAGCTCTGGGGTTTTAGCATAATCTCTGGGTAAAAAAAATTAAGTCTCATGCAGGATAGGTATGTTTTGGTTCATAATACATTATCCAATGCAAAGATTCCGGATAATTTTAATGTGTTAGGCTATTCGTCCCGTCATGCCACTATACTTGAGGAGCTGGACATGTCGTTCAGAATTGGAACACTATGCGTTCAGCATTTGAACACTAGATGCGTCAGGCTTTCAAATACGGTAAGTGTTCAAACAGGCATCTGGCGTTCAGAAAAGGAGAAAAAGTGTTCAGAAGCTTAACACAAGCGTTCAAAATATGCTTTGAACGCCAGGGCGGGTTCTGTATCTGCTTCATTGTGGTGTTCAAAAGTTAAAAGCCTGAGACTGCAGTGAAGGGAAGACACGCGCGGCACGCATAATTTTTTTCCCAGGATGCATTATTTTTTCCCAGGATGTTTGTAGGTAAACCGGATCCTCGGGAGTTTGCAAAATGTGTCTGAAGTCAAGGTTAGGGTGTAGAAAACGGGCTAAGCATGCCTACTCCATGGGTAATAGGATGCTGCTCCCCATGGTGATGATAAAAGTGAGGAATAATGTGCAGAGAGTGGTTTTTCAAGAATGTCATATGACCCGAAATAGTGCGCTTATATGGAAGCCTTTAATTCCCTCCAGGGGTGGCGGCAGGATTTGCCCGACAGAGAGGCCAAGCTCCCCGACGGGGGGCCAACAACCCAAAGCCTCAACGAGGCCGATGGAATGCTGAAAAGATGTTTGAAGGAAAAGTTTGGCGCGCGAAGCGCGCAGAAAAGTTTGGGCTCTATTTCGAGAAAATTTGAAAAAATTGGGCTTTTACCATGGAAAATTTAAAAAATGGGTGTTTAGGGAAGGAAATTGGAAAATTTGGGGGTTTTATTGAAGAATTTGTCCTAATTTAGACCAGAATTAAGTAAATCGTTGGGGGCGACTGGCCGTTGTAGGGGACTACATATTTTGTCGTATACATAACAGCTCCTCGACGAAATAGGAAAATCTCCCCGAAGGGGGGGGGCAGCCTTCCCGACGGGGGGCCATGGCTCCCTGCCCCCACCTGGCTCCACCACTGATTCCCTTTCTTTCTCCGAGTTGCCGACGGACTCAGTCACTCGTCCAATCACACCGACGGCCGTTGATATGGCCGTATACGGCCGTCACATGCATAATCAATTTATCGATGGGCCTTCAACTTGAATGGGCCAATTAGATGAAGAGCTGAGAAATCGAAATGGCCACGCGCTCCCGTTCTCTCTTTCTCTTTTTTCCTTTCATTCTCCGTCTTCCTTTTTACTCCCTCCCTTTCCTTTCCCTTCTCTCTTTTTTCCTCCTTTCCTCTTTTCCTCTTTTTTCTTTCCCTCTCCCCTTTTTGCAGACAGACCGAAAATTTGCCGACGGCGACCAAATATTGGGGGCTGTGACACCCCGACACCCCCGCTCGCTGTGGTCCTGCTTGTAAGAACTATTCTACGTACATGGCAACACTAGATTCAATAAATTACATTACACGTACTACTGGGTTTGACAACAACGAAAGTACTTTAGGTGTTTTTTTGTGGACTTACCTAAAGCTTTTGATACCATTCTTTCAAGTAAACTTACTCATTATGGAATTAGAGGTGTGGCTCATGATTGGTTTGTAAGTTATCTGTCTAATCTGAAGCAACTTGTATGTATTAACAACCATAAGCGTACGAGGCGGGGGGGGGGCAGGGGGGCATATGCCCTCCCAATTCGGGCAAAAATAGTGGATCCATTCGGGCAAATGAGACTGCCGAGAAAACAAATTATGCCTTATTGGAACTGACACAACGGTATCAAAATTCGGGCAACTTGGTCCAAAATTCTAAATTCGGGCAAAAATTTTCCCTGACCCCCCAGAAATATTGACCACCGTATGCCTATGTTAACAACCGTTCTTATCATTCTAAGATGTATCTTGCGGTGTACCCTATGGTTCTATTTTAGGTCTCCTATCATTACTCATCTATATTAATGATTTTCCCCATTTTTTTCAATAAGTTAAAACTTGTACTATTTGCACATGATACTAGTATCTTGTTTAGAACAACTGATCCTACCTTTAATGCTTTTATAGTAAACGCTGAGCTTTCTCGTATGTGTCACTGGTTTAAGGCTAACAAACTTTCTCTGAATGCGGCAAAAAAGACGCATTTCATGCTGTTCTAATCTAGTAGAAAGAAATCTTCCGATGTGAGTATTTGTATTGAGGGTTCCATTGTCAGCCAATCCGATTAGTAAAGTTCGTAGGGCTTTTTGTCGGTCTTTACTTAGCCTGGAAGTACCACACCGACCTGTTATGTAACAAAATCTTTAGGACTATAGGCGTCCTTCATAAAATCGTGTTCTTTTATCTTTGTACAACACTCTTATTCTTTCTAACTTATTACAATGTTGCTTAGGGAAACACTTACCAGTCTTATCTTAATAGACTTTATGTGCTGCAAAAAAGAGCCGTTCGCTTAATTACCTCCTCTCACTAACACCGCTGATCTCTTTAAAGAATTAAATACTTCGAATGTTTCTGACATTTATAAGCACCAGATGGTAATGTTTATGTTTAAACTTAGTCATGAGTTATAACCTTCTTTGTGCCAACATCACTTTCATACTAATAAAACGGTCCACAATTACCATACCAGGGGCTCAATCCGTATTCAAATGTGGGGGGGGGGGGGCAACATGACCACAAACCAGTCCCTTTGGTTTTGAAGAGGGGGCGTCTTCCTATAGGTCCTTTCCTCCCCTCCCCGGCCCCCTTATGATGACTGACGTTGTCCTATTCTAATTAGAATTATCATTTCAAAGTTAACATGACCATCATCTGCCAGGTGAAATACACGGAGTCCACGGAATTACTTCAAGATGTTTTTTTTTCATCATGTCCCAAAATAGCTGAACAACTCTTCGCAGCATAGATCATTGTCGGAGATCATGGACCCGACCAGGCCTGTTGCTAGGGTGATATATTTGGGGGTGTGAAGGTCCCAAATTTCCACCCGGCTGGATGTTTTTTCCAACTAAGGGAGGCGTTTAAATTGCACTTTGTTATGCACTCTGCGTTTTGTATACAGCAGTGGGGATCCTTCCTTTCTCACTGCATAAATGTGTCGTCCTGGGGGAGGGGTCTAAGGAGAATTTTTTGTTAATTTAAGGCTGCTTAGGTACAAAACGGTGCTTCCTTTGGGATATTTTTGGAGCTGATCGTACATGGCTGGAAAAAGTCCATAATTTAGTGAATTCTAATATTTCCGACTGGCTGGATCTTTTTACTAACTGCAGTGGCGGCGCGTAAATTGCACCTTTTTTATTCATCCTGCGTTTTTATACAGCAGTGGGGATCCTCCCTTTGTCTCTATATAAAGGTGACATTCTGGGGGAGGGGTCTAAGGGGAGGGGCGTCCCTTGAGAAATTTTTGTTAATTTAAAGTTGCTTAGATGCAAAATGGTGCAATCTTTGGGATATTTTTGGAGCTGATCGTAGTATAGCAAAGGTGTGAAGGATAAGCGAGGACGTTTTCAGAATGCTTTATAGTCGTAAGTGTATTAACAATCACCATCTATACCGATAATTGCTTCGGCGAAGCGCTCGGTAAAAATTTTTGCAAAGTGTTTAACGGCAACAACGTACTTTCAACCTTCCACGTCATGCTACAAATTAGACTGAATGCAGTGGCGTACCCAGGATTTCTCTCAAGGGGGGCATGCAGTATGTTGTGTGACCGCTGGCCTGGGGGAGGGGTCTAAGGGGAGGGTTGTCCCCCTCCCTTTCTAAAATTTTTTGAAAAATTAGGTGTCCTTACATGCAATCTGGTGCCACATATGTTACCTTTTGAAGTAAAATTTGTGTTAAAAAATTTACATATTTTAAGGAACAATTGCCCAACAAACCTACACGCCACTCAAAAGCCAGTCAAATAGAGCCACGACACTACTCTTTTACGCAAATGTGGGGGGACGTTTGATATTGTGTCCCCCACCCATCGAAATGTGGTAGGACTTGTCCCCCCGTCCCCCAGGATTGACGCCCATGTACCATACTAAGCATTCAGAAAACCTTCATTTACATAGAGTTTATTCTTCTGTTAATAAAAAGACCTTTGTTACCTCTGGCATTCAACTTGGGAACAACCTTAATCCTCAGCTTAACCAGACTCTTCTAGCTTACCTTATTTACCAAGAAATTCAATTTTGACCTAATTGCTTAGTATTAATGTCAAGGTGCTATTTTCTTATCTATGTTCTTGCTCTCTTATGCATGGTTGCTGAATGAGTTGGTGGGGGTTGTTGTTGCTGGATGGGGGGTGGGGGGGGGGTTGTTGCTGCTAAGTCTGTCTTGTTGTTCTTTGCTTTTGTTTTAATTGTTCACTTTTTTGTAAAGGTGGCCTGTTAAGTACAAGCATTCTGCTTTCCCAGGCTTCCTTCACTGTTTTCTGTACATTTTACATCACTTTGCCTTTTTATAATGTTGTTTGTGGAGAATAAATGAAATGAAATGACTATCAAAATTTATCACAAATTCATTAAAATTAATTTCAAACCACAGTGGCTTACTCAGAGAAGGGGTACTGGTTGGACCAGGGTACCAACCTTGACCACAGCACAAAAAGAATATTGGTTATGGTCGTAAATTGTGACTTCGCTAAACATGGAAGGAAGATGCTCACAGCATTTGAAGTCATCAATTTTCCCGATAAACTGAGATACATACTTAAGGTTTCAGCAAGCCTTTGAGTACTTAGGAATATGAATATGAGTAGGCAGGTAGGGGTTGCCATGTCTTGGGAAGCTCATAGATACTAGTATGAACCCAAAAGGGAATTGGGTCATGTGTACTGTCAGGAGTACCCGGATTCTGACAGGAGGGTACAGGTTCGAATCCAATCATGGGTACGAGTACTATTTTGTGAAACTGTCTCCAGTGGTGCAAGTCAAAATCAAGTTTTCATAATATTAAGAAATAAGGAATGAATGGAAGCTTAAATGCCTATAAAGGAATTTCATGTGACGTCACGCGAAAGGGATTGCCAGAAAAAACACACACGCAGTAAGTTTATTTACAGCTCACGCGTACGACATAACCATAGATACTACTGTGACACCATGGACGCCTACCCTTCAAAACTAAAGAGACGTGCGATCTTGCATGCCTTCAAAACCAAAGAGACGCGCTATCAGTTGAAGTCGGCGAATCCCCTCTATAGGGGCAATGTCTTGTATAGCCTCCGTGTAAATGGCAAACAATGAACAGGAAAAAGAAATGAGTAAAGCAAAACAAAAGTTTGCACCCAGTGGGGTAGCCAGGTTTTTTTCGGGGGGGGGGGCAAGAGCACCAATATTTCCCCCAATTAGTGATCTGCTTCCTAACAATCAGTGTTCTCCGCAGGTCCAAATTTTGTCCGGGTGATTTCCTCTGACCTGGCTGATGTGACTGATCGCCGTCCTTGGGGAGGGGTCTAAGGTGGGCTAGATGCAAAATGGTGCCACATTTGGTGCTAAATTTAAATTGAATACATCACCAAGAATTCCTATTTTTTAGGAAGCTTTTTTTCAGTTTATCTTGCTTGTCTTGGTGAATTTTTCTTGAGTCCTACTGGTAGTTCAGAATCACAATGGGTAAAGTACAGTAATTAAGTGAACCCTGGTACACCTTTCCCTTCATCAGTTTACCACATTCACCACAATCAGTCCGAATTTTACGAGGACCTGCCTTAGTATCAGAGTATAGCACTTGACCACTGACCCATTCTAACAAACTGCATATACCACAATGCTGCTCCTTTAATTATCAAGAAACATTGGAAGTATACCGTAAAAGGACAGAGTCCCTTGTCAGAAGTCCAGAGATCCCATGCTGTATAAAACAGATAGTAAAACATAAATAGAACAACTTTAAGCATGGTGCCATCATTCCACTTCTGGAAACTTAATGAGGACTGGTTGTGCTAGTGTGGCATATACTTTTAAATAAGTTAAGTGTACTGGTTGAGAAATTTAAAATTTTACCAGATCATGCGCAAATTTCACCATATATTCACTTTCAAAATTTCCCCCAAGATTTTTCCAGAGGGGGCAACTTGCCCCCCTGTCCCCCTGGCTACTCCACTGTTTGCACCGTGTTTGGGGAACAAGCGACTACTTCTATGATACAACATGCAGAAAAGTTATGGCGACGCGAATAAAATAACGGTTGAATCAAAGAACAAATGTGGCTTATGTAAAATGAGCGTGCGTAGCTTACCAGCGGTATAAATGATTCCAAAGGAAAATGTTAAAAATACCCATACTACCTGCCGTCAAATTCTTAAATTTCTTTACTGAAAAACATTAACCTTTCCTAATTGTTTTCCTTTAACTCTTCCCGAGAGTCGACCTGCTGACTGACCGTTGATGTGCAGACTGACCATCTAACCACTGACCACAAAATATGATGTATCTCACCCCATACACCTCCATAGCTACCCTGCCCTTGGCCATAAGAAACTGAAGTGTGTAAGTTTGCTGCAGCAATTAAAGGTGTTTTCACAGGATCCACAGAGAGTTTGGGCTTTTTAAACTCAGTGTTGAGTTGCATTTAAATAAATTTCTAAAATGTGAGTTAAGGAGTATTACTTTATCACCAAATTTCGAAGAGACCACTGGTCACCTGAAATATCGGGTGCTCGTTTATTTTTCAGCCCATCGGTAGATTGAATTAAGGTGACTTGAACGTACTTTCAGTTGGCACCTAGGAAAAACAATCGACCTAGATTCAAAGTAAAAATCTCAGAAGGGTTTACCACCATACCTTCTCACCCTCCAGAAACCAGAGATCAGCTGCAGATTAAAGCGGAAATATAAAGTAATGAAAGCTTATTTCTTCCGTTCGTTCACCACCTGCTTGAATTTCAAACTGTTAAGGACAAAAGAATAACTCAAATACACTTTAACCAGGAAGAAGCAACTCCCTGCTTTAGCTGATCATTTTGCAAACAGTTATCGACCGAGTCTATATGTTCGATTGTCTGAATTTGGTAAATGTGAAACGCCAAAGAGGTCATATTTGTCTTTAATCGTTGTTTTTCTTTCGTCGTTAAGGTGTAAATTACTACAATAACGGATCTTTATGGATCACTATTCACGGAATTTCCAAAAGATCCGGAAATCTGTTCAGATCATCGAACCGAAGAAAAGATTCTAGTATAACATCAAATACGTGTTAGATGGCACATATTGCTTGCGCATAGTTTTTGTATTGGCAATATGTTTCTTTAGCTGCGTAAACCGACATAAAAATTGACATAAATGATTCTGAGCTGTGGATGGAAAAATAAACGAACTTTGACTTGATGATATGATTCATGTTGTAACGTTTTTACTTTTAATCCATGGCACAATACCTTCAAAATCTGGGAAGGGAAAGGGACGTGGGGGTTTTAGCTCACTGGCGTAATTTGAAGTTTGTTTACAGTAGTTTTGTATACATTGGCACATAAAATCTGCAGCGGTAATTATATAGAAAAGAAATAATTATTTTACAAAAATCTTCATTCGCATAAGGATTACATGATAATTACGAATAAATGGCATTTATAATTAGATCCCCATAAATTATTTCCAAAAATTGCATTGGCAATTCAGTATTTTCTTTTATCATGGGCAGTCACATCAAAAGTAAAAGTTACCCATCTTCAAGCAAAATTTAACGCATCATTTGAAAAAGACGGAAAACTAGAAAAATTATGTGAGTCAAATTTCTGAATAAATGCCACCGTTTTTCACGATGACATTGATTCAAGTCAAAAAATTTCAAAGGTAACAACCTCTCCCCTGCTGCAGATCTGCAAAATGACAGATCAGGAAGATTCAGTCCCATTCCAGTCCAAGAAACTTTCGGGCGACAATGTCACATACTGGTGCTATTAAGCGGTCCCTGAAATGACACTGAACGGCACCATTCAGCTCAAAAAGTTGTTTAAATCACTCAGTTTTATGTATCTTTTACTATGTTTGATCACAAGATTCACCTGTATATCGAATAGTTCGGGGGGTTATTCAGCTGTGTAAAAGCGATAACGTAGTATATGTATAGTTGCGTATGTGGTTTCTTAACTGTAAATATTTACTTGTCAATGCGTCGGTGTCAGTTTGTTGCGCGATGTTAACACTCCAAAATAAGCTCTTAATAGTATGAGACAAATGACAACTAGCCTTGAAGAAGGCCTGACTAGGACAGCCTCATGATTGCAAATTGTCAATTTGTGATAGATTTGGAAGGAATATTTGGCTACTTTTCCACTTTCTCAGTGCTGCTTACAGCAGGTCTACATTCGCGACACTAGCAAAACAAACTCCAGACCAGACTGCAACTTTATTATGATACCTTTAAGAAGTTAGAGTTCTGAAACATCATTAGGAGGAATATATAGCAAGATAATACAAATCTCACATCACTTTAACTTGCCCGAAACCAAGCCCGTAGCCGGGGGTTTGGGCAGGGGAGGCTTCCCCTTAAAAAGTCCTAGTAAATAAAAAAATACCATAGCCCTCATGTATTTTAGGAAATTTCGCCTCTCAAAAATATTTCGCCCCCACCTCACCCCTCCCCCTCGATGGTTTGCTCCCCCTTCGGTACTGTACCTTGTCTGCTATTGGCCTGACAATTACACTTGTAATCAGCGTCACTTATTCGTATACTACCAACTGCTTTGGTTATTACTTTCAATCAGTTAATAGACTGAGAGCAGGGGCGGGATTTAATGTCTGAAAGTGGGGGGGGGGGGCAAACCCGGGTAGACTGTCAAACAGCTCTAAAGGCGCAGTGGGAGCGCGAAGCGCTCCCTCTTACGGCGTGGGGTCCAGGGGCCCGCACCAGGGCCCCTGGCGGGGTCAAGAGTCCAGAAGGCGAAGCCCCCGGAAGCTCTGGGGTATTTACGAAATTGTAGGCATTAAAATGATGCATTTTAGCTTCAGTTTCAAGTGACACAAAGTAGGCACTCAGACTACAAAAATCACAATTTGACTTTTTGCAATTATATGACTAACAGTCGGCCTGGAACGATAGTGCAGAGGGCTTCAAGGAGGGGAAAATGGCCTATTTTGAGGGTTTGCCAGGGCATAAGAACAATACTTTTAAGAACGACCTACTATTTAGAGTGGGTGCGCGCAGAAGAAAAATCGCATTTTCAGACTTTTTAGCGCCATGAGTAACAGAAAAGCCAAGAAAAGTATCCTAAAGGAAAAGGCTCTTGTCCCTCTCCCCCTTCGCTGAGCGTCTGTCCCTTGTTACATTTACACAGGTCGGTGGTGTAAATAATGTTGCTTTGAAAATTTCTGGAGGAGGGGGACTTCCCCCCTCCGCTGCGAACGGCCATGGGTGCATTGGTGGTTTTAATGATAATAGAAGACTTTGTACGAAGCTATTACAAGCAAGATGTTCTACAGGAAGTAATCCCGAATCCGGAAATAATCTTTAAAACGGGTGCGCGCCGGCAAAGCGCCGAAGAAAAAAAAAAACGTTTGAGACATTTAATTGTGGGCTATTGTTTTTTTTTTTAGTTTTAAATGTATTTTTCATTGCATAAAAATGTTCCTACTTTCCCCAAGTTCACTTTTCTTTTCCTAGAGTAATAGGAACCTAGATCCTGCTCTATGGTTCTTTCTTTCATGTTTCATTTTTGTAAAAGGTCTGGGACAAGCCCCCTGAACTTTTTTATTAATGTGGAAAATAAAATAGAGTTGATTTTGAAGGTTACAGACTATGTGATACTTGAAAAGTCAATTAAATGTTTTATGGGTAGTTTTTACATGGACATGGCCAAGGACATCGGCAATTAAAGTGCCAGGGAAGTAATTTTCGTTGGAGACTGCATCTTGGGAAGTTGTGGCCGGAAAAGCCTTTAACCGCGAGCGCCGAAGGCGCGAAGCCGGAGTCTGGAGACTGAGGGTCCTTCCAGAAAATTTTATCTTAAATTCGATGGCTTTTGCGGCAATTCTGGGCCATTTCTTGAGAAAATCCTGCTTCCCCCAGGTGTAATTTGAAACGCTAATGAAATGGTTTTCTTATGATGATGGAAAGTTTAAGATAGTAACTGCAATTTGCTGAGGATGCGGGTGGTAGTTGGTGCCAGAGGTGTAGCGTGGGATTTGGAAATAGTAATTTTCACAAGCTGTCCTACAATTAGTAATAACGAGGCAGTTTCACCAAAGTTTTCCTACGCATAGCATTACCACAGTACAGCAGTACTAATGAGACATCAATTTATATAAATCCCATGCAAAACACGCCGAAAATGTTTTGCGAAAATGGCGATTCCCTACACATGTGTAGGGTTTGGGACTTTGTTTGCAAGGACCATTTTCCATTTAATGTCGTACATTAGTGCTTTTTGTGGCCCTTATTTCAGAGCTTCAAATCACAATAGTGTGTCACGTAGGGAGAAAAGAAATTTTACGGTGCCAGACAAAATTTTGTTAATCAGTTTTCTCTGAGGGTGTGCGCAAAGCGCGCCGAGAAAAATTTTCCTAGCATTTTTATGGCTTCGATATTAATGTTTTCCTTTATTTAACATAAAATTAAATCATAATAGGCCATTGAAAATTCTCTTATAGTTTCTCTGTTCCCATTTCTTTTCGCTCATTTTTTATTATATTATTTTTTAAGCTGTGGAAAAAAGTGTGTGTGTGTGGGGGGGGGTGCAAGTGTCCCCTTGCTCCCCGTAATCCCGCCTATGACTGAGAGTAAACCAGTTGGTAGCATTAGGATATTTTTTACATCTTTGCGCATAACACTTGTTTAGAATATGATACGAGCAAGCTATTACACAAACTAAAGAAGTATAACAAAGGTAGCATACCTGCAAATCTTTTACCGATTTCACTTTCAGAAGTTAATTGTATCTTTAGTTTTTTGCCCAATATTTCTCTCAAGCCTCACAAATGATCCCCCATTTCTCGGGAGGCTTATAGGAAATACAATCTAGCCTCAGGAGACAGTCTCATTTCGTTCCAGCCGCTATTTTCCAACGTTTCCCAAGCAATATTCTGAAACTCAATATAGCCTAGATCTCCCAGGCGCGGATGGGGGGGGGGGCTTTCCGGGCCTCAACCTACCCCTTGTCGCCACATCAACAATAACAAATACGCAAAAATTAGCATAATGTTAATCCAGGAGAATATTCAAGGGGGCTTTCAGCCCCCTTTTCAAAATGTCTGGACCCGTGCCTGTTTCCCATAGCTTTTTTACCGTCCTGAAAAGAATGACTTTTCCGGGTCATTCAAACTGGTTCCTCTAGAGCACTAGTAATTCAGTTTCACTTTAGTATATTCTCCATTTCGCCTCAAAGAGGTACAAGAGACTTACAAAACATAAATACGTAAAATCATATGACAAAAAGCATCGAAATACAAAAAAAAAAAAAAATTAAAAAGAAAAACAAAGTTACAAAAGAAGCGTTCACATATAACTCGAAACAACACCCGTCTGGCAGTTAAAAAACAGACACTGACCACTATATAGTTTTAACACAATTAGAATTAAAGGCTTTAAAACCATCTTGAAAATTTATCCATAATGTATCTTACAAAACGTAATTACATTAAACAATGTCTCTCTATTTCTAGTTATAAAAGCTCTTTCATTTGAGTAATCGTGGGTCGTCTCCTAAAACAGGGTTTAAGTAATAAATTCTTTTGTACAGCAACAGCACTGAAAAATATAATAGAATTCCCCAGGCTCTCACCATCGCAAAATTCACACGTCCTCTCATGATAAATAACACCTTCGAATGCACCCGTAACCACCGGTAGCTTACTATTCCAGCTTCTAAATTTACAGGAAATATTACCTATAAAGTGGTCAAGGTTTAGTTATAGCGTTCAAGTACCAGCCTAGTTTAAAATGCCTTTAATTATTACAGTGTGAGTTTGTATTTACTTCAACAATCCAGTCCTGTTCATGCATATCGTTCAGACGCTGGTTAGATGTTGTCCTAAGCCAATTAATTGAAAGTTCGCTACTAGTATTCTAAACAAATATCATTTCCAATTTATCTAACACACTTTTCACTTTAATAATGCAGGGTGAGCAATATACATTGGTATCATGCATAGTTCTAAGAACCCTATAAATTAAATGTTCCAGGTTATGACCCCTACCAGCCGCTATCACATGATGAGACCATCCTCATTTCAACAGTTTTAGTAATTTTATGTCACTTTTATGCTCCCCGTATACCATACTATTAGGTGTGTACTTACTTAGTTTCAAAATCCTCTTACAAAATTTGGTATGAAGGGCTTCAACTTGATTTATATATTCCACGGAAACCCCATATCTCGCATCCAAAACCGGATGGACAAGTTGATCGAACATTTTAATCAGGAAATCAAGTGGGAGACTAAGGTTGCAAGATTTGATCTTCATACTAAATAGCGCTCGTCTCCCCTGATTGTGCATTCACAGTTTTAGAGAATGTTCTCAATACTTATACGCAGTGGCGTTACAAGGAGTGCTTGTAGGGAGGGGGATTGTCAAGTGACTCGACGTGCGCCCTAGAGCCCAGGGCCCGGAATACCTGTCTGCTCGATCATCCCCTGTGGGAACTCAGAAAACTCTTATTTACGGCCCAGCCAGCGTGTCATTCTTGCAACAAAAGAACATGACCGCATCATACCGCTCAGTTTAATTTTAAGTGCTCTTGCCGTCATGAATGAACAATTTACCGGGGCGGATGGCGCTAAAAGTACACAAGTTTCCATTTTCCCTTCCTTCGCTTTCCATTTTTCTTATTCTTTGTTTTCCTATCTTTTTCTCTCTTTTTCTTTTTTCCTCTGCCTTCACTTTGCCCCCCTGGCCCGTGTAGGGATGGACGGCTGCCCCTAATCTTTGACATTTTTACAGGGAAGGGGCCACAGAGACATATCAAAGATGCGTTTACTATTGTGGGGGCACTTTTACCCAAGTTGGAAGAAATTGTATGGTAAATTATTTGAAAAAAAAAAAAAAACATTTCGCAAACACATTTGAGCATATGATAAAAGTTGTCTGTTAGTCAAAATGTCACAAAAAAGAAATTTTCAATTACATCTTCAGTCGAGGATAATTTGGGAACTAGTGCGAGTATATTAAGTTTGAATGATTTTGAATGAGAAGTACTGTAGTCGGCTATAGATTAAATAATTTCAAGTCGGTTAACACCTGCATGCGGCGCTATAAAACTCTCGTTCACTTCTACCAGACGGAACTTTTGACTACAAAATTGTATCATGTGTGGTGCACGAAATGAGGCAATTCAAGGAAACCGCATGTCCTTACCGTTCTTCCGCAAGAGACCAATTATAGAATTGTGGTCAAAATAGTATACAAAAGGTGGTTTCATGGTACAGAGCACGGTCATTTAATTATGTTTTTTCTGATTAATGTCCCATACTCCAATTACTTTCCAGGAATCATAAAATAATAATCATTTGATAATTGCACATCTTATCTTTCGAGTAAGAAAGCTCTATATCGCGTAAGGTCAGCTTCTTCGCCTTGCCTGATAGATAAAGCCTTAAAGCCTTGGGACACATTACCAAGAATGAATATGCATAGGCTATCTCATTTTCGTATTTGAGGTATCGAAATCTTAAGTTTAAAAGCACATGTTACGGCATACATACTATTTAATATTATGCCTAAAGAAGTCCTAATGCCCATATTCTGTAAAGAGAACGACTGAGGCTACCCACACTTTAAACACGTTACTGGGATAATATGTTGTTAAAATAGTCAAACATAACAAAAAGTTTAAAATTTCAAAACTTGATGTGACAGGCTTTTCAATTTTGACATTCACTGCACATAACGCTAATTTAGACAAGCGCCATGCAAACCATGACTTTTCTCATGTTTAAGGAAGTTACATATTTCTTAAAATTTTGTATATTTTATTTCATTAATTCATTATAATCATTGTTATTATATTATATATATTTTGTGGATAAAGTGGAACAATTATTTATACGAGTCTTTAGAATTAGTATCACCTCCATTGCACTTGTCCTGTGACAAGGCTGAAGAACTTGAGTTTGAACAAGGATAAACAAAATAGATTTTACCAGCTGCTATGCTTTCTGTACAACTATCACAAATATTTACAAAAAAAAAAGTTTACTCTGATACCTATGAATTGAAAGACTGGGGCCAGTGTTCCCCGTAATGTTCATTCGACTCTCCCCAGCTTAGTAACCGTTGTGGTAGCAGAAGACACTCTTCATTTATTTTTAGAGAAAATGAGGGCACTGCAAAGAAAGAATTTACTTTATGGAGCACTCTACGTTTGGGCCGATTTTCTTCCAATTTGGGTAAAAGTGCCCCCACAATAGTAAACGCATCTTTGATATGTCTCTATGGCCCCCTTCCCTGTAAAAATGTCAAAGATTAGTTTGCTGGACACATTTTCACATACTTGACCTTACCTTTCACCTCCAAATATTACCTTTTAAATTTTCCTCATCAGTCTGTAGGCTTTCATATCGTTAGGTTGAATAGATTTTCAAAAGATACTGAGATTATTTACTCTATCACAGGATAAAGCGTTCATGTAACTACCCACAAACTAGGCATGAATAGGGTTTACAGTTTCAGGGGAGTTTTCGACACAATCCGTCTTCAGCAACATTTAAACCTCAATGACTTTTGACCTCTTCTTTGGCGAACGTACTAGCACCTTTTACAAATTTGTATTGTCCTACTCCATAAATCTTACAATTCATTGACTTTTTTAACACACTGATCAGCAAGTAATGATTAAAAACAATTTGAGGTATTCAACAGATTTCTTTCATCTATGATTGACGTCATCAATCACAGGTCCGTGAGCAGAATTTTCCAAGAGGGTTCGAATAAGACCGTGTCACATGACGTCACCTTTTGTTAACCGGCCATATTGAGGGCACACGTGGAACAAAAACTTTTGTACACTACGTCTCTTCACTACTTACTAGTTGTACACTACACTGCGCATGCACTGTGATTTTAACACGCAGCTGTGGCTCCATTGCCTGACTTCGACTGATTTACCATTTGAATATGCATATCTGCGCCTCGCTTATTACCCCAACATGGCGGCTTTTTGCGTTGCCGTAAGAAAAAAATGTGGCGTGGTGAAAATGGATCTGAAGGTAATGAATTCTCATCTGCAGGGGAACTACAATGGGTTGGCCATTAGTTGTTACCATAGAGAAAGTCGTAAACCCATCCCAGATAACCCATCTGCCAAAAATGTGCATACGCACGGGAAGCGGGCGAACAATATTGGCACAACCCTTCCAGAGGCGTAGGAAGCCTCCTTTTATAGGAGGTTTTTCAGTTGAGAGGCGGGGGTGGTTTGACGTAAAAACTCCGAAAAACATGAAAGTATCTCAGCGAAGAGAACAACCAGTTAGCGCGTAAAATACCGAGGAAATTTTGCCAAAATGCCTTCAAATTGCAAAATGACACTTTTTATGCCCTGTATGTGCCATTAATTTATTGTCTTATTTGGAGATCTCATGTCTTAGACATTTACACGTTAGATTTAAAAGGCCCAGGTAGAAAATGATCGTCCGAGTACTGATCTCTTTTCGGCTTGGCAATTTGATCTCCTTTCATAAGGCATGGGGAAGCAATGGCCTTATGATAGGCCCTTGTTCAGGCGCGGATCCAGGATTTTGAGAAAGGGGGGCGCACACACCGTCGGCCAAAGGCCGGCGAACGAGCGCCGAAGGCGCGAAGCCACCGCGGGGGTTTAGGGGTCCTCCCCCAAGAAAATTTGAATTCTAGATGCGCTTAGATGCGATTTCTCAGCATCTGGGAAGCATATTTTCCATATCTATTTGCTCATTTTTTCGGAGTAAGGAAATCGTTGCCCAAAATATCGTTGGTCATCGAAAAAAAGGGGGGAGGGCATGGGTCGGGTGCGCCCCCACTGGATCCGCGCCTGTTGTTGACTGTCATGGGTAATGCTTCCATGGGTCATGGGGAAGCTCTGGGTTAATTACAAAATGAGAACAGAAGCATGACATGAACAACGGGAATTTATAGACAAACTTCTTCTGAGAGTGAACAAGGGGGAAACCGAATGGGTCTAGGATTTATAGCAAGTTTAGAATACCTTTTCTTCGTTTCCTAAAGGTCAAGACCAGTCGCCTCAAACTTATTTTGAAGCGATAGCTAAATGTCAAATTTCTTCCTTTTTCTCTTCCAAGTATCTTTTGTAATATTTTAGGACATAAATATTGAATATTTAAGGTACATCAAGCAGTTGCTCCTTGTAAATTTCACAACTGAGTGAGAAAAATACTGTCACATGATTATCAAGAGCCATTCAGGAAATAGTATAGTCTACTACACAATTCTTTATTGGGGTGACTGCATTCTCCCCTTAATGTATATGCACCCGATAATGGGTGTGCGCGACCTGTGCAGAAGACACTGCTGAAAAGAATGTAGAACAAGAACTGTTTACTCCAGTTCTTCTAATTCATGGTGCGCACGTTACCGTTCTCTTTATATTTGATTGGTACATGTTGTCCTCATAATGCCTGGCTCCTACAAATGTTGCTCCCTCTAGATTTCGGAAAAGTGTTTAGGGGAACTATTCCTTGTAGTGTAAACCGCGAAGATTGCCCGCGAAGAGAGCAGAAATTTTTAAATTGAAAATACCATATTTCATTACCAAAGTTGCATCCAGACCTTGCACACAGACTCTTTCAATTTCCAAACAAAATATATCTACCAAGAAGGCAATGGTGAATTCATCCTTTTAATGTTTTGATTATCATGAAGTATGTCTTCAAAAAGTACAACGCCGTGTTCCTCCTTAATCACCCCTGAACATTTAAACAACCGGCATAAGTTTAACAACCTTTGTTGTTGAATGATGCTAGTGCGTTTTAGACGGTATTGGTAATAAGCATATAGCCATGAGGTTGTAAGCGCTTGGACACTTTGTTTTCGAAGCATCTGCAAAAATTTCGGTGTGGTTTGGTAGTTCTGATTTGATAAAATCAGCACTCATGAAAAGGAAAAATAACTTATCAACTGTCGGAGCAACTGACCCCTACCGGGAATGGCATGCCCTGTAGGTATGTACTTCCCCTTCTAATACGAGGAAATGGCCCCATCCCAACTCGTTTACGGTACGCGTACTACGAGACAGATAGAATAACAACTAAGCGATTGAGGGTTACGTATAGTAAGGGTGAGACTTTTTCTGTAATATTCAGCCAAAATATGATGGAAAAGTAAGAAAGGTATACAAATGTTTGGTTCCTGTTGACGAAATGGACTCCTTAAAAGCAAGTACAGGTTAACTGTCGTGGAGACTGTCCGCCTAAGGGGATTACACACTTTATCGCATCAAGCGTGAATATGGCTCATTGACCACCTTGGACAGACCTGACCATGGTTTAAGCTGAGGCTAAGACAAAAAGATTGGAATCGCCAGGCTAGACTGCAAAATAACTTATTCTAAAGAACAAGCGTGTCATTGCAGACTTTCCTGTCTATCATATATAATTTAGAGAATGTAAGCTGGTGGGCATCACAAACGCCCCAGATTGCCGGAAAGTGCGCTTGAAAACACAAATTTTTACTATTGTTCAACGCAGTGCATCCTGCGTGGGCGTCAAATATGGTGGGAAGAGATATTAAACTGGAATCAGGGTTCATAGGAGCTGACGCAATCGTCCGTTTAATCACCCACTTGTCTATCCTATCAATAAACGTAAAACCATAGTGACCATCCCTCGGAAATTACATCATACAGGAGCAACTCAGTCATTACAAGAAAATGGGTGTGCAAAAGAAAGCAAATGCAACTATAGCCTAACCTCGTTTTGAACATTGGAGGTACTCGCCGAACCAATGATACTGCAGGCCTCCGAAGGACGCCTCCGAAGAACGCGGAGGTGTTGGAATAATGACGTGATCATGCTTGTTATGTTATTCTAATATTCATATCGAATGTGTTTAATTTGTAATAATGTCTGTTTCCAGGGCCGTAGCTAGCGGCAGTGGCGTGTGCAGGATTTCGAAGGTGGGGGGCACAACCTGTGATTCCCCCGACTGACATGGAGGGGTGTGACAAGTGCACCGAAGGTGCACCACGAGCGCGAAGCGCGAGTTTGCACGCGTGGGGTCCAGGGGCCCGCGCCAGGGCCCCTGGCGGGGTCCAGGGGCAGAGCCCCGGTGGGGGTCCAGGGGGCGAAGCCCCCGGAAGCTCCTGCAACATAAGCTAATAAGACCGCCCTAAATTGGTTCTAGAGGCCTTATTGATCAGGTTTCGTTTGTTTCAGATTTTTTAAAATTCGGTGTCAGTGACGGAGAGTTCAGGTTATCCTCTATGCGTTGAAAGCTGCTACAGTATGTGTCACATACATTGACAGGACTACGTTAAAGATCACGAGGCCAGTCAAGAAGGCTGCTTGAGATGATCGCAAAAGTTAACAGCGCTGTTTCATCCTTAAACCTATATAGTTTACCATTACAGATGGTTAAAGTGACTAGCGCGAAGGGCGAAGGGCGGAGGGCACTTAATGATAGTAGGCCTACCTGCACCATATGAGACAGATATTGATATTGATAGCATCCTGTCTGATTATTCACTGGCGGACAATTGGAAGAGCTCTATCCTTTGGTAAACGACCAAAAAATGAAAAAAAAAATTCTCTTCTAATATCATTCTGTAGGCTACTTCTAAGTTTTGAGTGCCAGGGATGGCGCCAGGATTTGCCCGACAGGTGGCCAGACGGGCGGAGGCAGCGACCTGAAGCCCCGATAGCCCCAATGCCGTCAAGGGGATGGTGAGGAGGGATCTGAAGAAAATCTGGGTACTAAACCATGTCATTGCGGGACATATATTTCATGAAAATGGGTGTATATACTAGAGGAATGTAGTTTCGGGGCTGATTTAATGTTTTCCCCAGAATCTAAAGTGTGAAATTGCAAAGCGAGCGAAAATTTTTTTGGTTATCCTTCACTAAAAAGAATCGGTATAATTATTAAAAGCTAATAAAGGTCAATTGTCTGGGCAGTTGGTCTCTTTCGGGCATAACTTACACTGTACTTCTCTCCTCTTGTCATTATAGCCGTATCGCACAACAGACCCAAGAGAGCATTGACTGAATAACGTGAAATGAGGTGAAATTCCCAACTTTTACATAAATTCATGAATTCTACTTCTTCAGTTACTTGAAAAGGTGGAAATGGTTTGTATTATATTTAGCTATAAGTAACAGAACTGTGGAAGAGTGGGCAAAGCGTACCGGAAATCTTGGGTTTCATTGTAGAAATGACCCTTTGAAAGCCAAAATAAGTAAACAGATCATGGGTGGCGACAGAATTTTCAGAGGGCTGGGCCATGCCAGCCACCCCAAGCTTCAACAGCCCCTCTGTCGAAGAGATGGTGACAAGGGGATATGACTTATTATCCCATGCCATTTCAGGGCATATTTTACATGATATCACTTAATACTTCATTAGCCGAGTTGCGCACTTCATATAGTGTTCTTTCGAATCTGAAACTTGAATTTGCAAAGCGCGCGAAAAAAGATATGTGATCAAGAACATAAAGAAAAAAAAAACTGTAGGGGTTCTAGACCATATCGGGGATAACATACATATTATCGAAACACTTGGACTACCCTATGAAACAGCCAAACTTTGGTCCGTGAGTCGCTCACAAACTGACCGTACCGCATGACACTTATTAGAGAACAGTAACTGGACTAAGCGACATGCGATGAAATTTTCGACCTCCACATGAACAGTGTTCTCTGCCTTCATGTTTCGTGGTAAGGGTGGCAGGACATGTGCTTTCTAGCAATGTGGGATGGAACAGCTGAAGATCCTGGAGTAAGCATACAGCGCGCGTAGCGCGCCGAAAAATTTGGGTTCTTATTAGAGAAATTGTCCTCTCTCAGGCGCCGTCGGGGACTGCCTGCATACTCTATGGTATCGATTAAGACTCCCGTCCCCACCTGGCGCCATCCCTGTTGAGTGCTCAGTGTCTCTTCAATCTTTTTCTCTTCCCCTAACCCTTAAATCCCCCGACTAAGAGATTTTCCCCCGACTGGCTTCAGAGGTGGGGGGCAGTGCCCCCCCCCCGGCCCCCCTTTGAACACGCTACTGGCTAGCGGGGGGTGTGGGTGTGGGTGTGTCACACCCCCTAATATTTGGTCGTCCGTAGGCAAATTTACGGTTTGTCGGCAAAAAGAGGAGAGGAAAAGGGAAAGAAGAGGAAAAGAGGAGAGGAGGAACGGAAGAGAAGAGAAGAATGGAAAAGAAAGGGAAAGGAAGGGAGTGAAAGGGAAGAAGGAGAATGAAAAGAAAAAAGAGAAAGAGAGAACGGGCCAGTTTGTTATCGGCTATTTCGATTTTCGGCTATTTCGATTTTCGGCTCTTCATCTAATTGACCCTTTCAAGTTGAAGGCCCGTCGGCAAATTTATTATGCATATGACGGCCGTATACGGCCGTATGAACGGCCGTCGGTGTAATTGGACGAGTGACTGAGTCCGTCGGCAACTCGGGAAAAGAAAGGGACTTAACGGCTTCCGAATAGGTGCACTATTTCGGGTCATATGACATTCTTGAAAAACCACTTTCTGCACATTATTCCTCACTTTTATCATCACCATGGGGAGCAGCACCCGACTACCCATGGGGAGGGTATCCTTAGCCCGTCTTCTGAACCCTAACCTTGACTTAAAACACATTTTGCAAACTTCTTAGGATCCGGTCTACCCACAAACATCCTAGGAAAAATAATGCGTGCCGTGCATGTCTTCTCTTCACTGCAATCTCAGGCTTTTAACTTTTGAACACCGAAATGAAACAGACACAGAACCCATCTCCAGATTCTGGCGTTCAAAGCACATTTTGAACGCTTGTGTGAAGATTCTGAACACTTTCTCTCCTTTTTTGAACTCCGGACGCCTATCCACTTATCGTATCGTCTAGTGTTCAAATGCTGAACACATAGTGTTCCAATTCTGAACAAAAGATTCATCTCCTGAAGTATAGTGGCATGACGGGAGGAATAGCCTAACACATTAGAATTAACCGGAATCTTTGCATTGGATAATGCTTTATGAACCAAAATATACCAATCCTGCATGAGACTTTACCGAGAGATTAAGCTAGAACCTCAGAGCTTCCGGGGGCGAAGCCCCACGGCCTCCCACCAGGGGCCCTTAAGCCGGCCCAGTGTTTTAGCCAGCCCGTATTTGTGGGACAATGTCGCATAAACGGCGACAAATGTCGCACAAAAAAATCTGACACGTAAATTCTACCCCGGTGTAAATTTTGAGCTTCCTCATTAGGGCAGAAATCCACTCAAATATTGCACCATTTGCGATCTAGGCACCTTTCAAATTCCAAAAATTTCCAAAGGGGAGGGGGACACCCCCTCCCCTTAGACCACTCCCCCAGGCCACAGATCAGTAAATGTCGCATTGAGAAAACGTCCAGGCTAAAACACTGCCGGGCCTCTCGATCCCAACCACTGAAAACCATAGCGGCCTTACTAGTGAGATAGCCTAATACACGTTGTGTGACATGCCACCAAAAGAGCTGTTTCACTTGTCAGTTAAAGAATTAAGGCCTCCGATCAAAGATCCGTTGGAATTATTTCAATATCTTTTACCTTTCTCAAAATATACGTCTTCAAAGTTTGATGGTTTCTGAAGAAACTAATTGCCTATGCAAAAATAATGATGTGGAGTGTTGCACAGTGTTATGATTTCTTTTGTTAACCCTATGTAAATTATCTCTTAATTACCGATCATATAGATTACAGTTCAGTGAGTGATATCAATATTTTTTAAGGAAAAAAATTTAACTTTTATAATAAACCCCTCAGGGAATAAAAGTGCTACCAGTGTCCTTGAAATTAAGGTTGAAAAAAAAACAAAGGCTAACATGTGCCATATATGGTATGTCCCTCTTTCGATGCCACATATTTGCATATTTAGCTCATGTTTATTCATGGTACAAGTGTGAAATAGAAATTTTTCTGTAAAATGGTCAATATTTGATGGATTTTAATGGAAATTGCGGCTATTTTCTGGATTTTTAATGCTTTTTACATCAAATATCCAACTATGTTATTTTAATGACACACGACCTTTAACTTAATTTCTAGGTACCATTCAACCATGTGTGGAAACTCGCTTTCCCTTCAATGATCTTTGTGTAATTTATCCATTGTTCAGACCGGAGACCCCACATTAGAACACTTTATGTGAACCTACTGAGTGAGATGTCAGGAAACTATAACGAAACAGTTTCAGGGAATGCAGGTAATAAACTCGCGTTCATTGCTTCCAACTAAACCTTTGACAAAAGTAGTATGGAAAATGCAATAAAGGGAAGGATATCATAGTTCTGCCGTGTATCCTAAAGAGTTCATTTGATACGGATGTCATTCACCTTGTTTTATTTTTAGACTATACGAATAATAGTATCGTGGCTATATCAATACAACCAGGGAGTTGCAACAGACCGTAGGCAAGTGGGCCAAGGAGTCAATGTCTCCTTCCTACACGCATGTGTTCACCTTAAAAGTTGCAGTTAACTAGTTCGTAGTCATTGACTCTTTGGAGAAGAAGACAACACTGCCAACTGGCTGTGACACTCTTTCCTTGGATAATACTATTGTACTTGAGTACGGAGCTTGCGATACGCCTTCTTAGGTACTAGGAAAGATGCTTCGGAGAATTTAATGCAAGGCATGGGGGAAGGGGGGGGGAAGGGAACAGATTAAATGGCATTTCTAAGCAAGGAATGAATGGAAATTCGATTGTCTCTCTATGAATTTTTAATGACGCTCGGAGTTAGATGAATAACGGTTAGGCTACATACACTTTATAAATACACACGCACACACACGCGCACTGGACTTATTGGATCTAGCCATAAGTGAACATCGTCATAAAACCCATGAAAGTGAGGCAGCAATTGAAGTAATTACAAATGAAATTATTGATGATATTGGTCTCGCTAGTTACCTTGAATTGAAAGTTGATGTACAAAACCATGTTAACAGATTAAGTAAAATTCTTGAAGATCGCCGGAGGAAAAAACTGGCTAAAGTTTTTACTGATCCTTGGATTAAATCCCTTAACCGAGAACATGAACACCAAGATATCTGGTGGGATTCTCAAGGGCCATGTAAGTCCTCTAAAACGGTGGCAGCAACTCTCCGACCACCCTCGTCGCTGAACAGTACCCCTTGCGATTGGAATCTCGATCAGCGCGATTCACATGAAGTCACTCCACCATTAACCTGTCAGGTTGATGCCAGGTACTCCCTAAATTTCCCTACATCCGATTCCAGCCCTATTGCGACTTCTTCTGTCACTGAACAAAACACACCTCAAAGTGAACCTGAAACTCAGGATATTATTGATGAGTCAGTGCATGAAACCTCTTCTATCTTGGACACTGTAAACAACTTTGATGTTCAGACTCATGCTTTGCCAGGATATCTTAGTGCCTCTGCCGGACACGTTTCCTTGCGAACCGATGAATATTTCTCCGTTGTAAATCTATCCTCGGTTGTATTATTAACTGAAACCCAGCTGAAAGTCCTATCTAAAGGGTTGTCGTTTTGCCCGACCCATAGAAGTTTGGACAGACTTACCTTAAAGCAGGACCTTCAAGCTTTTTTCCGCCGCCTGCGCCTGAAACGTCATTTCGTTGAACAGGAAACGCCGGACCCGCCGGATGCACAGTCTCTTAAATTTAAACCAAAGTCGAATTGGACTCCAGCTCCCAATAGGGATAAGTGTTTGGACACTTATTGCTCAGTTGTTGAACATGAAATCCTGACAGCCCCCAACAAGACCTTTTTTCGAAATACCTCTGCTGCCGAAAATCGGGCCATTCGTGAACTGAAGGACAATGATCACGTGGTTATTAAACAAGCTGACAAGGGCTCGTGCGTAGTGGTCATGGATCGGGAGCGGTATGTCAGTGAAGCTTACCGTCAGCTGGATGACCCTCGTGTTTACCGGAAACTCACGTCTGACCCTACTCCCACCTCTGTGCGTGAAATTTGTGCAGACCTTGCCCTTCTAAGGAAGAATGGCATAATTACAGATGATATGTACAATTTTGCTCTACCAATTAACACGAAACCGGCTCGTTTCTACCTTCTGCCGAAAATCCATAAAGCAGGGGTTCCTGGTAGACCGGTGATTTCATGTTGCGGCTCCCCAACTGAAGGAATTTCGGAGCTTGTAGATTGGTTTATTCAGCCTCTTGTGTCCTCGATTCCATCGTATGTGAAGGACACTAACGACTTCCTCGTAAAAATCCGTGCACTAGGTCCTTTGGCTCCTAATTCCTTGCTGGTGACAGTTGATGCATCAGCTCTATACCCAAGTATTCCACACAAGGATGGGATTCGTAATCTGGCATATTATCTTGACAAGAGCCATTTTCCTCGAGAATCTGTAAACTCGATTTGTAAACTCACGGAGTCTGTGCTTTCAAAAAATGTATTTGAATTTAACAATGAGCTTTACTTACAGACGCTTGGTACCGCTATCGGTACGAAATTGGCTCCCTCATATGTCAATATATTTTTGGCCGTTCTAGAGCAAGAATTCTTAACCAAATCTCTTTATAAACCTCAATTATGGCTAAGGTTCATCGATGATGTATTTATGATCTGGAATCATGGGGAGGATCAGCTCCACACTTTTTTAGAATTAATTAACAGTCATCATCCTACCATCAAATTTACTTACGAATTTTCACCAAAAGTGGTAAATTTTTTGGATGTCTCAGTCATGGTTGATGATAGACGTTGTCTTCGCACTGATCTTTATTCTAAACCCACTGACTCCCACCAGTATCTTTTTTAAGTACGAGTTGCCACCCGGGTCACACAAAAAGGAGCATAGCTTTTAGTCAAGCCATTCGAATTAAACGCATTTGTTCTGATGCTGCCACTGCTCAAAAACGGTGCCATGAGCTGAAGGAACATCTCCATCGCAGGGGTCATAGCAGTAAAAAGGTTGGTAAGGAGATCGGTCGCGCTTTGGCTCGTGATGAGACTACGCCTCCTCGGTCACCTAAGAAGGAAAGGGTCCCTTTAGTCACTTCTTATCATCCCGGGCTTCCTGATATTTCTGCTATTTTGAAAAAGTATCAGCCTCTCCTTCACCAGTCTGATTACATGCGTAATGCGGTTCCTAACCTGCCCGTACTAAGTTTTCGTAACCCACCTAGCCTGCGTGATACTCTTGTTCGCGCTAAGCTTAAGGCCCCTGGGAACGATCTTCTGGACCCCAACCGGGCTTGCACACCCTGTGGGAACAAGCGTTGCTCTTTGTGTAATATTATGTTAAGTACTAGTTCCCTGCGTAGCCAAGCTAATGGAAAAGTTTTTAACTTAAAAGCGAAGGGAGGTTGTTGTAATTCTACGTTTTGCATTTATTGTATAATTTGCCCTTCTTGCAATTTACAGTACGTGGGATCCTCTGTTAAACTTCGCGCGCTGTTAAACCAGCACAAGTCCTCCTTACGTTCGTTTTCTAGACATGCTACTAGGCAACGCAATGATTGCTGGCGTTTGTACGAACACCTTTATATTCATTTCCCAAACGAATTCAATTTCACTATTTTAGAAGTCCTTGACAGCGAACACGCCTACGAGATAAAGAAACAAGCTGGATTGGAGGCTTGACACTGTCTTTCCAAAAGGCCTTAACATCAATGATGGGTTTCATGTCCAAGTTCGTAAATCACGTGTTAATTCCAGATAGCCATTGTGTTATTGTTAAGCTTCAATTGTAATCGCTTTCAGCTTTCTCTCTTAAAGTTGCTATTTACGGTGTTTTCGTGTTCTTTAGTACATTTGTTGTTAAGTTGCCTCTCGTCGAAACTGATGAAGGGCCCTGTGTGGTCCGAAAATTTAAATATGTTTCACCATTTTCTGTTTATGCTATTTGTTTGTTACTGGTGTGATGCTACTTTTCTTGAACTATATATATATATATATATATATATATATATATATATATATATATATATATATATATATATATATATATATATATATATGTATATATATATATATATATATATATATATATATATATATATATATATATATATATACGAAATAGCATGATAGCGATATCCGTGTATTGGCAAATGAAGAATAATAACAACAAGAGCAACGGTAATGCCTTAGCAGCCAACATTGTATTGAAAAAAGTTACGAAATTTTCGAAGCCCTGCTTCTTCCTCAGCGTATAGTCAGACAGTGAACTTACTACCAGAAGGTTACAAAACAAAAAGTTATAAGTAAAACACGAAAAAGCTGGTAGCTCATCGGAGGCAATTGAAAGCACCCAAGTGCGACCGTTCCCTATTCAGACCGTGGTCCAGCGTATTAAGCTTATTGATGAGCTTTAGTTCGTACGATTTACGTTCGGAATCAGATTTGAAGCCTCCACGTAGCAGACAACAGTGTAAGTTTTCAAGTCCATGATCTGGGAGATTAAAGTGAAGTGAAATAGTGTGGTGTTCAGATTTACTGCGAATTGTCTGTTTATGGTTATTAAACCGGAGACGGAATGGAGTTTTGGTCTCGCCGACATAATTTCCATTAGGGCATTTGTCACAATAGAAAAGGTAAACCACATTGGTCGAGTTGCAGTTGAAAGGACCGGGATAAAGTTTAATATTAGTGCCGGGAGGGGTCACAACGGTGTCAGTAATCAAATGCTTGCAAATCTGACAGCGGGGGCGATTACATGGTAGGTTACCCGGTGGGGGTGGGTTCAGTGGGGGTAACGAACTTGAGACCAGAAGGGAACTCAAAGAGGGTGGCTGTTTAAGGGCAAGGACTGGTTGGTAATTGAAACACGCGGGGGTCGGGTGGGGTCCCGATTGTAGAGTGGGCCAAAGGGACTTGTAATATATATATATATATATATATATATAGAGAGAGAGAGAGAGAGAGAGAGAGAGAGAGAGAGAGAGAGAGAGAGAGAGAGAGAGAGAGAGAGAGAGAGAGAGAGAGAGAGAGAGAGAGAGAGAGAGAGAGAGTTGAGTCGGTAAAGCTGAAAAATCTGGGCGAGATGAAAAAGCAATGTTGACTCCACCGGGATTCGAACTCGGGACCTCCCGCTTGCTAGTGCGGACGCTCTAACCACTGAGCCATGAGGCCAAGATGGTCTGGCCTTTGTTCAAACCCCATATGAAGCACTTACAATTCACCTCCTGAGCAGGCACCTACTTTTGGGAACAGCACTAGTTCTCCTATATATATATATATATATCTATATATATATATATATATATATATATATACATGTGAGTCAATCAACGTTGTAATAAAGTAGTCGCACAGAGACCTTAGGCCATATTTCCTCTAACATGGCCACTTGCCTATAACTATAACTATAACTATATATATACACTTCTTTTCATACTAGAAAAGTTTTAGACAATATAGGATATAGCCAGGCCCTAAGGATTAAAAGTATCTGTTCTAAAGAGGAAGATAAAGAGAAACGTTTTTTAGAGCTTAAAAATAATTTAGTAAATGAGAGGTTATCCCGAGAAAATAGTCCTTCAAAATTTAAACAAGGCAGATGGTCTCTCGAGAGATGCCATCTTAAAAGGGACGTATTCCAAACGTTTTAGTAGAAAACCAATTAAGGCTCCTTTAGTGGTTACGAGAAACCCCAGATTACCCAATCTTCATGCCATTTTTAAAGAGTACTACCCCATATTACAACTATCGGAGACTATGCGGAATGTACTGCTTTCCCCTCCCAAAATTATTTTCCAACAACCGCCTAACTTAAAACAACTTTTAATTCAAGCCAGACTTAATAAGCCTAAAGATCAACCTAAAGGCTGTTTTAAAACTCATTTTCGAAATTGTGTTACTTGTGCTTTCTTAAAAGAAACGTCTACTTTTGTAAGTTATTCCACAAAGGAAAAATTCACAATATTTAGTTCTATTACATGTACTACTAAGTCTGTTATTTATCTAATTAATGGTTTATCCTGTGAGAAACAGTATGTGGGCGAAACGGGAGGGGAATTGCGTCAGAGACACAGGGGGCATAGGCAAGAGCTTAAAAAAGGTCATACTCCTTTAGGGAAACATTTTAACGGGGCGTGCACTAATTTTGAATTAATTAGAATACAAAAAGAAAAAAAAACCTACAGCAGCCATTTACGGGAACAAAAAGAGCTCTCATGGATACTATACAGTTAGGTACCTTTCACCCTACGGGCATTAACGTAAAGAAACTAGTCAAGCAAACCTAAGTAGCTTTCTTTTTTGTTGTTTTCTGTTTGTCTTTTGTTACGATTGGTAGCCACAGCTTTTTAGTTTTCTGGTAGTTGGTATACATACGTACGTACTTCTGTATGATTCAGAGCTATTTTACACCTGAAGAAGATAGGTAGATCCTATCGAAACGTCGCAGTAAAGTTGAAGTATATTTCCGTAATTTGTTTGTCTACGTGTATATTCTTACATTTCGGTATATATATATATATATATATATATATGTATATATATATATATATATATATATATATATATATATATGACATTGACATTTTTTGACATTTTCTCGACATTTATTTCAACCAGCTCATACGTAACAACATCTACAGTTTCATATATACATTTTGATATGGTAACAAAGAACGGTTTTTTTTCATATAGAGAATATGAAAACAACAATAAGCAATATCAACATGATAGAAAAAAAAAGAAACAGAAAGTTAAGAGCATTGGTTGGGGGAAAGCACAAGAAAGCTACTGAAAGCTTGTGGTAGTGATTCCCCTGGAACGAAAGCACACATATACATGTACATAACTTAACAATGACAGAAAAGAAAACATGACCTTCGGCAGAAAAGACGAACTTAAATTAACAAAATGAATAGGGATGTACGTTTAACCATAGAGACAGCGAAAAAACAAAAGACTAATCATAACCAGATAGAAGGTAGGTTTTAAAGTGACGCTTGAAAGAGGAAACAGTGGAGGAATTTTTAATATGGACTGGGATGCAATTCCAAGTAATAGGCCCTAAGAACCCGATATTACGTTGGCTAAGAAAGAGCTTATAAAAAGGCAGTACATAATTCGAGTTGTGTCTGGTGCTGTAACTGTGGCTATAAGTGGAGAAGTAATTAACAAAAGAGTTAGGGAGTAAATTCTTAGAGAACTTATACATAAATACCGAAATTTGAAACTTTACAATATCAAATATTGTGAGGGAGTTATACCTGAAAAATATCGGTCTAGAGTGGTCCAGTTTTGATTTGTGATCAATAGCACGAAAAATTCGTTTTTGGATAACAAAAAGTTTGTTAATGTGGACTGCAGAGGCATTACCCCATACAATCGAACAGTAAGAAATGAAGGGAAGGACAAGGGAGTTGTAGATAGTCAGGAGGATATTTTTAGGTAAAAACTGACTAAGTTTCAGAATTATTCCAGTACCTCTGGCAAGCTTCCTGCATGTTGAATCAATGTGGTGTGACCAACTTAAGTTACAATCAATTTCAATGCCTAAGAATAATGCAGATTCAGCAAAGGGGATAAAATTATTTAACAACATAATACCATTGGGATTTTCACAAGTCTTTTTCTGATAAGGGCGAAAAAGAACTGCCGTGGTTTTTTTGGAATTTAGGTGTAATTTATTAGCAGTGAACCAATTAGATACGGTTAACCAAATTAGTATTAATGTCATGAATAAGTGTATGAATGTTTGCATTGTCATAAAGAATATTAATGTCGTCAGCATACAAAGTAAATTTATATATATATATATATATATATAACTCAATCTGCAAACAGAACTGTTTCGCTCTTGTTAGATCTCATCAGTGCAGCTCAGAGTAGGTTTCAAGACTGAATGAAGAGACCGACACAAGCATAACTTGCGTCAATCCAACCCTTCACGGTATATATATATATATATATATATATATATATATATATATATATATATATATATATATATATATATATATATATATATATATATATATATATATATATATATATATATATATGTGTGTGTGCCTACCCCTTGGGAAAAACGAAGTAACCATTCCTCCTTTGATGTCACAATTGGCAGTTTTGATGGCGCTGAGGTATGTAAACTGGTTGGCCTTTACATTCTGAACAGCCTTAGTAGGTACTGTCATGTCTCCGATGTCGGCCTCCACAGAGATGATGACCTAGCATCCTTGAAAACCGTGATGCGCTCCGGAAGACTCTCCGACAAAGCCCTCACTGAATTTCATTAAAACCTTCAGCGAGTTTGGCTTAAAAGTCACCATCGAGACTTACCTCCACGTCGTTAAAACATGAAAGATGGTACCTACGCCCCCAACAGAAAACCTTATGACACTCCCCTGTTTATTCACACCCTGTAAAATCACCCACCCATCATACTTAAAAATATCCCCATGGGAGTAAACAAACGTGTGGCCCAGCTTTCTAGCAACCAAACAGCTTTTGACCCCGCAGCACCCTGCCTATCAACAGGCACTGGATTCTAGCGGTTATCACCACAAGCTAGAGTTCCTAGGTGAGAGCCTACCAGTCCAAAGACGACCGAAGAGACAAAGACATAGGAAGGTCATATGGTTCAACCCCCCGTATAGCAAAACAGTCAAATCGAATGTTGGCAGAATCTTTCTCAAGCTCCTAGTCAAACACTCCTCCTGCGACCACAAGCTGCAAAATATCTTCAAAAAAAAACAAACAAACAAACAAACCCAACCCCCCCAAACCCACCCACCCCCCCCCAAAAAAAACAAAAAACAAAAAACAAAAAAACAAAAAAAAACGTGAAAGTCAGCTGCAGTTGCATGAAAAACATGAAATCCGTCATAGAGAGTCATAACCCCAAGGTGCTCTTTAAGAAGCTCTGCCAGCCCCAAATCATGGCGCGGTTGTAATTGCAGGGTCAACGATTCTTGTCTCCTTGATGGCAAATGCCTAACACGTAACAGCCACCGTTTAAAAGGCTGAAGTTACTAGCAGAAATGTGGCACACGCATACATAAGCATGTCCGGCGGGCGCAATTTTTTCCACGAGGTTATGGGCAAATGATGTCAATGGACCAATCAACTTCTTGGAAATTGGCCAAGCCCCTTACTGCCGAAATGAAAGTTTCTCTAGATGCTTTGGTAATTCTGGGGCCTGATTATGAAAGGACATGCCAGATATCCCAAGAGGGTGTAGCCCTAACCTATATTCTAACCTAACCACTATTTTGAAACAATTTTCAAAATCCATTAAAATTTGCATTTTGCCCATAACCTCGTGGGAAAAAAGTTAAGCGTCCGGCGGCCCTTCAAGGAGAGCTCCCTGGGTATAACAACCACGTGAAATCGTTTAACCTAGCACGAAAGAGAAACAGAGCCCTCCAAGCATGTCTGGTCTCTCAAGCGGAGCTGCCGTGATTCCTCCATACGTTGGTACATACGGACGAGATCAAACCATGGAGGTGTTCTTACACCTCCCTGCAATGCATCAATCAACCCTTTTTCACATAGCAATTACGAAAGATTGTGAGACAAGAGTTTTGTTACGCGTCGTTTTAGCTTGCAGTAAAATGCCATTGACAAAAAGACGCACACCAACTGAGAACTATATCTCACAATCCTTTTTAAATGCTATTTGGAAAGGGTCCATTGATGCGAACCTTATTTGGAGTATTCTCCATCTTTGATTTTCAACGTCCTTCACATCTGCCTTGTGATTCTGT
The DNA here is from genome assembly GCA_029531755.1 of Holothuria leucospilota. NCBI lineage: Eukaryota > Metazoa > Echinodermata > Holothuroidea > Aspidochirotida > Holothuriidae > Holothuria > Holothuria leucospilota. The sequence goes on from CM055982.1 coordinate 5,002,270, forward strand.
TTCAAGTGCAGTGAACTTGCAATTGTCTTTTGTGAATGCCACTTTTAGATCAAATCGGTGGATCCACGCATAATTTTCTAGTTATATAATTGATTAAAAACTTTTGCAGGAGGTGGTAGTATTCAGACCAATTTATAATTCTTACTTGTAAAGATACTCAAAGGGAGAAAACAGTCTCCCCAAGTTTGTTTTCAAAATTCTGCAAAATCTTACAGATCTTCTGTGATTTCGCCCACAAGTATCTTTCATTCATTATGTTTCTGTATAATTACATTGAATAGCCTATTTAAAGTAAACCAATAAGGTTATACTGCATGAATTCAACAAATGAGTGACAAAAATATTGTCACGTGATTGACAGGAGCCATTCCTGAATTAGGATGACGGGGTACACTAATTCAGACTGGGGAACTGCATTTTCCCTTTAAACATCGTACAACTATAATACATACTTTGACTATCTTAGACGGGCTTCCATGTAGTTCGTTACGACCCCAACAACCACCAACTTGGATTCCAGTAACATTTGTTGCTGTACATATTGCTGTACTTTTTTTTGTATCATATTGTTCCACAGGTTAGTTCCATATGGCAGACTATTTCAACCTCCCCCGCCCCACCTAGTGAACTGTAGCATAAGGGAAGTTACATAGTGTTTGCAGAGATATGGAATTTCATCCATAGTACAGTGCCATTGTTCTTCCTTTATATTTATCAAACTACACGGAAAGCAACTCCCTGCGAAAGGTTTGACAATTTCATCAGGCAGACGTAGGGTTACCATATTTATTTTCTGGCAAGTAGAAAATGGATCGCCGTCCTAGGGGAGGGGTCTAAGTTGAGGGATTGCCCTCCCCTTTGGAAATTTTGTCCGGTTTTCAAAGGTGTCTAGATGCAAAATGGTGCAATATTTGAACTTGTTGTAATCAGAGTTTCTTTAACTTGAATGAAGTATGTTTTGGTTTTGAAAGTCAAATCCTGAAAAAGTCCTAAAGAATGAGTCAGTTTCTTTAAATGTCACATGGATTAGCTCAGTGGTCAGAGCTGCTTCGGACTTCGGGTCGTTAGATTATGAGTATAACTTGGGACGTGTCTATGCTACCGACGACTTTGTCCACAGGTTTGTCATACCTCGTGTGGCGCGTGTCTCACCTGTCTCGTAACACGCGCCTGTCGGAAAGTGCTGTTCGGTAACGAAGGTAGCAGACGCCGCACTCATGGTACAGCAGTGGGTGGTAGGCCAGCGCGATGCATTTTGCATCGAGACGACCACGGCCCTTTTTCCGTATATTTATGAAGAAATACGGGGTAGGATACCGTTAGTTTTATCCACTGCTCACGGCATCGGCATATTATACTTGGTCGGGCCTATAAAACGACCAGTAAACCTTTCGAAATATTTAGCCCGCACGTAAAGCAACATTATCTGTATAATGTGCAAAATATGCTCTGTCATGTAATGGTACTGTATAAAGATTAATGACAAAAAATGGAAGCACAAAGTGGGAACTTCCCGTTTCTAGTCTTCACCGAAAGTTGCAACCCTTTTGGGCCTCAAGTGGGAGTTGAGTCCCAGGAATCGTTTACGGTAGCACTCCCATCTGAACTCTACAGGGTCTGTTAGGGAAATTCCCAATCATCCAGACTTTTGCTTGCAGTTACAAGAGACATTCAGGTATTCTTCAAATCCTTCTTATGAAGAAACGAGCTATGGGAAAATTGCAGACTTAACCTGGAACTTTGAATATTCTTAATTGATGTAATATAAATTAAAGAAAATGATTTAATTTTACTAAGAAAAGGTGGCACAGGGAACCAATGAAAGCTACCAAAAACTTTTGTATTTGTGAGGCAATGGTAACCCCTATTCTCTGATATATAGTTTTTGTCTGTATTGTTGACCTCAAAGTTCAACAGCAGGCTAGCCAGAAGTACTTTGATGGCCCACTGGGGATAGAGTATCTATGAATTTGATGTGCAGTGTGTTACTATTGTACATCAAGTAAAGATTATACGGCACATTTAGGCATTATTTTACAGCACTGAAGGAGCAGGGATTTTGAGGTTTTAGCACGGGCTTATATATATATATATATATATATATATATATATATATATATATATATATATATATATATATATATATATATATATATATATAGCAAGTAAAAAGGTGTTTCAAATAGGTATGTTGCATACAAGGATGATTCCAGGTTAGGCAGGGCCTTTTTAAAATACATACTTAGATTAGGACATTTAAAGGGGCACATTGAGTTGGTTCACGTAATTCATGATTTTTTATCACACCTGTTGAGGTTTACGCACATCTTTATAGTAAATAGTCAAATTAAGAGATTCTGCACATCTGACACACAACTGAAATGGTAATGATAGGGTAATTAATGGTTAACATCATTTCTAACAAATTCATGACTAGACACTTTTTACAGTTAGGTATTAATCATATGCAACCCCTGTTCAAAACAACCAATGAGTGAGACTAATCCCGATAGCACTGGCAGGCTTGCAGCTCCTATAACCAACAGCTTCTGTGACTGAAGGTCACAATTGTTTATAAGTGATGTTTATTCAAGAGAGGCTGGTCTATAATAGGCTTAGACAAGCTTGGTGAACTGCAAGCTCTAAAACCCATAACAACTACAATTTTTCACATTTTTGGTCCACTACAGGAAGTGAAACATGAGCAATGTGGCTAATTAGAAGCATTGTCATGAAATGATTCCCTTCAAACTTGTCACAAAATAATTGATATCAACTCAATGAGCCCCTTTAACATATAGAAATGGGAGATTACGAGAAGGGGGGTGGTGGGGGGTGTGGTGGAGGCAGCCAGCACGTCCGCAAGACCTTTAAGTTCATTTTTGTCAAGGGGCTAAAACACCCCTAAAGGATGTTCCCCTTGATTCGTTTCTTAACAATCACGAATCTCTTTTGGTTATTCCCATGCCTTTCTACCCACTGGCAACCCCCTCCCACATAGAACTGCAACTGAATTTGCAGTATTGTTACTTAAGTAAATGTACTTTGTTCTTTAGCACTTGTAATTAATTTTATAAATCAATTTTGTTTACAGGGGGTGCATATTATTTGAGTAAGTGTAGGACGCCTATGAGAAGTAGTCCTTGTGTGGCTAACAATTCTATCTCAGATGGTAAGCAGGTTCAGTGCTACTCGATCGACTCCTTCTAAAGATTAAAATAGTATGAGTTGCTGGGTTGGAATTATACAATGTATATCATGCTAACCTGTACCATCAAGAGCAGTGAAGTGGTTTTTGATTACGGCATTTTGAATTTCTGTAAATTTATAAGTTGACGGTTTGAAACACAGCAAACATTGTGTTGACTGCATTCAACTACCCCATCCCTCCCCCAAAAGTCTAAGACAGTGTAAACGTTTAATTAATTTAAGGAACCTTGGTGGTTGCTACATGTGAGGAATCCATCAGTACGATTTTATTTTAAGAGTAGGCCTTCCACCTCTCAAAATTTCAAACATTATCAAGTTGAAGTGTATTCAGTGGTCATACATAGAAACAAGTTTGGGGGTAAGGGGTTGGGAAGGGAATAAAATCCCCTCCCCAAGTTTTGAGATGTGCCCATTGACTTTAAATTTTTCACACAGTTAAGTTTCCTCCATGGGTCATGGGTCCCATGGGCCCCACCTAAAAGCCTTTAGTAAAGTTTCATTTCATTCAAACTATCAATTTGTTGTCATTACGTGAACTCGGAGCTGGGTAGTAACAATTTCCGGAAATTGGCAGGTTTAAAATGAAGCTGTGTTAGGGAGGGGAAACTTTAAGCAGCTTAATGCATTATACGTGTCATCAGAGGTGGCGTCAAGATTTGCCCGACAGGGAGACCAAGGTCTGCGACTGGGGGAAGCATCCTGAAGCCCAAAAAAGGCAACGGTTTGCCGAAAGGATGTCCAACGGAGTTATTTGTCTTGCCTTCTGTTTACAAAAATTTGTAAATTTGGGGATCTATATACGACTAATTTGATAAATTTGGATTGTTATTGAAGAATATTTTAAAAAGTGGGTTTTATTGAGGAAAATAGGTAAATTCTGGGTTTTATGGAAGAATCTGCCCAAGGCTTTCTAAGAGAAAAAACAAGCAGCCTGTCGGGGCGACTGACTGCCATCGGGATTAAATATTTTATCTTACTGATAAGGCTTCCTGACGAAAATGGAAAATTTCCCCGACGGGGGACAGCCTTCCCCGAAAGAGGCCTTGGTCCCCCCTCCATCCCACTGGCCTGTCATACTATGGAGTTCCGTTGTTGCTTTTCTTTCCGAATGAAAAGTCAGCAAAGATCTAGTTTTGGTCGAAAATGTCACTAAACTGCCCTTCCGTAAACCCCTGCAAATAAGATTTTCGGAATTGGAAAATCATGCACAAACACATCGATTGCGTATGGATTTGGACACGAGGACCTACTGACTCTTATCAGTCAGTCAACTGCAGTTAGGTATTAAACTTGCACAAAATGTTCTCAAAACTACATTTTGGGGGTGTGCTTTGCCCGCATATACTTTCATAAACTTTGCGGTGCATTCGAAAGAGAACTAGCTTTTGGAATATACTTATCGGCAAGACAACCTCATCAGGTAGCCTTACCGGGAAGTATATTCCCGTATTATCATTTCAACATCTATTTTCAACAGCTATGGCCCCCTGCGGCCGTAATTCTATCTACTTAATAAAATTCCTTCATCGATTATCTTTAAGTCCAATGTTATGCTCGACAACTGTTAAGATGGCTACTTTTCTTGCCTGTTTTAGCGCGCATTCAACAACATCTGAATATATTGGGATAGTAGCTTTATCTCTAAGGCTAATGTCCATTATTTTAAATACCAGTGCCATAAAATTTGCATGGGAAAGTTTGCTCTCCTGAATCCTCGCCCAGGCGGATCCAGATACTACACAGGATCACATAGCGGTGATACCTCCGTAACGAGTACTTGCACGGAAATTTCTTTTAAACTTTATACCAATATTCTCCACGCTTCGGGTGTGCACCAGGGTTTGTCTCAGTGGGCACTAGACACCCTTTTATCATTTACTGCTGAAGAAAATGTTGAAAATGTATATTTGCAGTAATTCTAATATTAAGTTACCCACAACCAAACAAATCACATACAGCTCCGGGATTCGCCACCGTATAGTCCAGGCCGTTTCGTAGCCTTTTGGGGGTTCGTATTTTTTCTTGCTGTATTTAGTGAAACTTTGATAAGATGTAGAGTAGACATCAGACAATCAAAAAAGTATGTGCTCCATTTTTTTTTCATGTGCAAGGGGGGTAGCCAGCCAATTCAAAATGGCCGCCATTTTGACCATTTTGGCTGATTTGGCTCAAGAAAGGCTCTGCTGCGCCAAGATTTGAGGTCTGAAACTTTTTTAGGAGTAAAGGTGTTAAAATATACACAGTCTCTCAAAACATACTGAAAGTTTTCCCCGAAATATTTATCCGTTTTGTTGTAGTGACCTGTCGAATATGGCCCTTTTCGCCCAAAATCGGCAATTTTGGCAAGTTTGGCGCCGGGGGACAAATTTGAGTACCAGATTCTCTTTAAGTGTGCATACCAATGACCTTAACTTTTGCTAATGGGTAGTCCTATAACCAGGCAGTACGTGGGGAAAATTTGGACTCCCAGATTCAAACCTACATGAAATGAGTGGTACTGAAAATTCGCAATTTCTTCGTATTTCGTCGGGAAATTTTGGCCTCTGGGATCATTTTTTATGCCCAATATTTCCTTCAATTGAATAACTAAGTCTACTGATCTCTCTGCTATTAAAAGAAAAGTGGATTGTTAACACACACATCAATTCTGAAAATTTTAAAAGCAGACAAATTTTCCATTGGTATAGACCCCAAACAGCTAAAAGATCAATATTTTCATTTTTCATTAATAAAAAATACAAGTTTTGGCACTACAAGACAAGTTTGAACAATGATGATCTCTTTTGGAGCCACACAAGATCTTCCATCTTCACAAAATTGGTACTCAAGTGCCTCAGTAGTACACAGAAGAAAAATACACTGGTAGGTGAAAACGGAATATTGAATAAAGGAAACCCAAATATTGAAATTTATTCATTTTTAGTATAAAAAATATGGGTAAAAGGGCATTTTTGAGCAGTAATATCTCTGATACTGTGCCATACGATGCTCTCATCCTCATGAAATGGGCAGTCTAGTGCATTGTTAGTTCACAGACAGAATTTCGACTCTCAAATAAGAATGGGCATAAAATAACGGAAACCCAAATTCTGCAATTTCTTCACTTTTCCTTGCAAAATATGGGATTAGGGGCACTTTTGGGCCGTAATATCTCTAAAGGTATCATACAAGATGCTCTCATCTTCCTGATATGGGCATTCTAGTGCCTTGTTAGTACACAGAAAGAATTTCGACTCTCAAATAAGAATGGGCATAAAATAACGAAAACCCAAAATGTGCAATTTCTTCACTTTTCCTTTCAAAATATGGGTTTAGGGGCACTTTTGGGCCATAATATCTCTAAAGGTATCATACAAGATGCTCTCATCTTCCTGATATGGGCAGTCTAGTGCCTTGTTAGTACACAGAAAGAATTTCGACCCTCAAATGAGAATGGGCATAAAATTACGGACACTCAAATTCTGCGATTTCTTCAGTTTTCCTTGCAAGATATGGGTTTAGCAGTTTAGGGGCACTTTTGAACAGTAATATTTTCATAATGTTATCATCCTGTCATCTCCATAGAATGGGTTGTGCAGTGCCTTTGTAATACATAGAACCTAACTTTGGATTAGCACATACTGAATGGGTGCTTAATGAGTGTTTTTAAAAGTTTAAAAGTTCTTCAATTTATACTGTACAATTAGTACGGTGTACGGTCATCTGGTCATACTGACATACAGTATCACATATTTTCCCTCCATTTCATGCCTGTTCCGCCTTATGGGTCAAAAGTTCTATGTTTATTACCAAGGCCCTGAAGAATCCTTTCCATGGAAATAATTACATATTATATGGTATCCACAGGCTGACAGAGATATTGCTACCCAAAAGTGCCCCTAAACCCTTATTTTTCAAGAAAAAATGAAGAAATCGCAGAATTTGGGTTTCCATAACTTTATGCCCGTTCTCATTTGAGAGTCAAAATTCTTTCTGTGTACTACCAAGTTACAAGGCTGTCCATATCAAGAAGATGAGAACAACTTGTATGATACCTTTAGAGATATAACGGCCCAAAAGTGCCCCTAAACCCATATTTTTCAAAAAAAAACTGAAGAAATCGCAGAATTTGAGTGTCCGTAATTTTATGCCCATTCTCATTTGAGGGTCGAAATTCTTTCTGTGTTCTAACAAGGCACTAGAATGCCCATATCAGGAAGATGAGAGCATCTTCTATGATACCTTTAGAGATATTATGGCCCAAAAGTGCCCCTAAACCCATATTTTGAAAGGAAAAGTGAAGAAATTGCACATTTTGGGTTTCCGTTATTTTATGCCCATTCTTATTTGAGAGTCGAAATTCTTTCTGTGTACTAACAAGGCACTAGAATGCCCATATCAGGAAGATGAGAGCATCTTGTATGATACCTTTAGAGATATTACGGCCCAAAAGTGCCCCTAATCCCATATTTTGCAAGGAAAAGTGAAGAAATTGCAGAATTTGGGTTTCCGTTATTTTATGCCCATTCTTATTTGAGAGTCGAAATTCTGTCTGTGAACTAACAATGCAATAGACTGCCCATTTCATGAGGATGAGAGCATCGTATGGCACAGTATCAGAGATATTACTGCTCAAAAATGCCCTTTTACCCATATTTTTTATACTAAAAATGAATAAATTTCAATATTTGGGTTTCCTTTATTCAATATTCCGTTTTCACCTACCAGTGTATTTTTCTTCTGTGTACTACTGAGGCACTTGAGTACCAATTTTGTGAAGATGGAAGATCTTGTGTGGCTCCAAAAGAGATCATCATTGTTCAAACTTGTCTTGTAGTGCCAAAACTTGTATTTTTTATTAATGAAAAATGAAAATATTGATCTTTTAGCTGTTTAGGTTCTATACCAATGGAAAATTTGTCTGCTTTTAAAATTTTCAGAATTGATGTGTGTGTCAACAATTCACTTTTCTTTTAATAGCAGAGAGATCAGTAGACTTAGTTATTCAATTGAAGGAAATATTGGGCAAAAAAAAATGATCCCAGAGGCCAAAATTTCCCGACGAAATACGAAGAAATTGCGAATTTTCAGTACCACTCATTTCATGTAGGTTTGAATCTGGGAGTCCAAATTTTCCCCACGTACTGCCTGGTTATAGGACTACCCATTAGCAAAAGTTAAGGTCATTGGTATGCACACTTAAAGAGAATCTGGTACTCAAATTTGTCCCCCGGCGCCAAACTTGCCAAAATTGCCGATTTTGGGCGAAAAGGGCCATATTCGACAGGTCACTACAACAAAACGGATCAATATTTCGGGGAAAACTTTCAGTATGTTTTGAGAGACTGTGTATATTTTAACACCTTTACTCCTAAAAAAGTTTCAGACCTCAAATCTTGGCGCAGCAGAGCCTTTCTTGAGCCAAATCAGCCAAAATGGTCAAAATGGCGGCCATTTTGAATTGGCTGGCTACCCCCCTTGCACATGAAAAAAAAAAATGGAGCACATACTTTTCTGATTGTCTGATGTCTACTCTACATCTTGTTAAAGTTTCACCAAATATAGCAGAAAAAAATGCAATAAACCAAAACGTCCCTGACTAGTAGATGGCACCTTTGATATGCTGTATATGTGAGCCCCCATCCCCCCATCCCCCATCCCCCCTCAGTGAGCTGCATATCTGGAGATAGCGAAATGGTTCTTTTCTAGTGGTTATAATAATCTTGTCAATACACCAGGCCCTCCGGGCCTATGCTACTAATAACCAGAAACATAATTATGCATGCAATACTACACGCAATACAGTGTAAAACACCTCAGTCAGTAAACTGTACCAGGGAGTGCAGTCAGGGATCTGTTACCCCACAGATCCCTGACTGCACTACCAGCCTACAGATTTCTCCGTATATCACATTCTCTACGTACGTAAGGTATCACCATGCTACAACAAAAAGTTTGAATACTTGTATGTGAATTATGGATACTGGTCGAGTTGTGAATAGGCTAAGCGATCACTGTACCTTGTCTGCACGGCGGCTAGTCGACGTGCGAATAGGCCCCACCTTCACTCGTGATCCCGCAAAATTTTTCGACGTTTACCATTATTGCTTATATTCGTTAACCGTGCCAAGGTAGAGAGTATTTCTGCCGAAGTAATTCCTTTTTACCTCGGCAATTTTTTTGTCGTAGCCAATTTCTTATTCGCGAGAGCTGCTCGCAAACTGTCGAGTATTGTACACCGTAGTAACGTAAACTTTGTAAGTGCAGTGGGTACTAAGTATTTGCTTTCAGAGTACCCTTATGACCTTTTGACCTATTAGACGTCGCTGTAACTCTGAACTGGCTTATTAGCACTAAATGGTTTTGGTTCTTTGAAAACTTTATCGGGAAATCCCCATGCAGAATCCCATCATCACCCTGATGTGAAGACTTTGCCTTGGATCCTTCCCTGTTCAACAAAATAATTATGAATACCGTCAATTATGTCCAAGTGTGAAAAATATGAAAGGGCGAGCTCATAAAATGTAGTTATGCTCCCCCTATACACATGATTGTTCCAAATACAATAGTTTTTGATATCTTTGCATAGTTTGCAAATTAAGTCTCTATAAGATGGCGAGTGTGCAGATGCAAACGAAGGCATGGGAGGTGCCATTCGTGGTAATATAGCATCTTGGACAAAACCTTTCTTGGCATGCATGGGTTGGTTATCAGAAATTTGTTTTCTCAAAATCCATAACAAAATGTCCCACTTCAAAACGTTTGGAATTCCTTTTGTCATTCGTCCTCTCCACCCACTTCTCCTCTCCTTCCCAAATCGATTAGTTAGTGTCAGACTCATTTTTAAAAGAATGGTAAATTATGTATTTGTTTCTTGCTGAGCACAACAGCGTCAACAGCTTCTTAAAAGTGGGGGGGGGGGGGGTTGAAATAACCTTTATCAAAATAACTCAAGAGCAAGGTTTGCCATGAGCGTGAGGTGTTGACGTCCTGCTTTCGAAGCAAAGTTTCCTGTTTGTAAAGAAAACCAACACCTTTCGTCGTAACCAACTTTGCTCATTTTACATTGTGTCGATATAAATTGAAGGGGGGGGGGGTAAGGAAACGACCTATTTTTGAGCTTTGAAAGAGGAACTAAGCATACGCTTGCTGGTCAAATTCTCATTTAGTCCATGTATCTTTCAGTTCAACATATTGGCAGATGAAATTACTAAATTTGTAACCTAAAGTGAGCTTCTAAGAAAGCAATGCTGATGTCATCTCTGTACTCTGACTAGTAAAGGCCTTATTTTCTTTGATGGTCTATCTATTGATTTGTCATTAAAATAGACATATATAAACTTTCATTGTGGAAACGTAAAGCTCGGAATAAGCCTGCCAAAAACCTTTCATGCAATCAAATTTCAAACGTATAAGATTGTACAGGAGCAAATGGTATCCAAGTTTAAGGAAAACAACACAGTGTAGATTAAGTTGCAGTTACGATGTCATCTGTGCTTGCTTCAAGTTCACCATTGGTTCAACATGTGATAACTTCCTCTTCTTATTTCCTTAAACCACAAATAATTATTGAATATTAACTTTACCAGAATCCATAGACTTAGTCCTTTTTAACAAATTAGAATTAAGGTTCCCGTGTAGAAGTTGGTAATAACACTAGAGAGTGGGGTAGGCTTCTTTTAAGATCTACAGTTGCCTATAGTCTGCAGCGTGTACGTTTGTGATAGGTTGGTTGTATGAAATGGAAACTCGTTGTCAATTCAACACGATTGTGCTTTTGAGAATTCTCCTTCGGTAATCATGATGTATTGAAACCATTAAACATATAACATATTCATTGGTATCCAAACAGAGGTGAAATGCTCAAATAGCGAGGGAGGCCTTGGAGTTCCAAACAGAATAAATTAAAGGCGTATATAGACACCACTAAAGCCGAGTGTGGAGAGAGACGCTTAAAAGAGTTTAAAAAAGAGATATTTAAGGCAGAGCAGAGAGATGCACTTTCAAGTGGTGTCTCCCTGGGTAGATCAAGCAAAGAACGAAGTAAGAAAGGTATTTAGTTTTGAGCTGACACTTTCATTTAAACTCAAGAATATATACCTATGACAAGTATGAACTAAAAAATCTACGAAAATAGTAAATGTTCCTTAAATTTCTCTTTCAAAGAATACGTATTCCAGATAAGGGTACTCTTACTTTTGCAGCAGGTGTCGTATATACACGTCTGCTGGACGGATAAAAACACTTCTGTCCTGTTAAGCTTAAAAAAGCAGGGATCAACTTACAGGGTCATCCCAGACAACTGGATTTTGAATTCCTAGATCATTGCAAGACCTGCAAGTTGGCTTGAGATCAGTAGCGCTGCCAGGTTTTCTGTGACTGGGGGCACCATAGATGATGACGTAATAATACCTCAGTTCCCCCAAGTCTGCTTAAATTGCACCTTTATTTTTGATGCGTCCCGGCATTTGTATACAGCAGTTTTGATCTTTCGTTTGTCACTACATAAAGATGCCGTTCTGGGGAAAGGGTCACTCCTCCCCTTTAAGAGATTTTTTATTAATTTACGTCTTTTAGACGCAAAATGGTGCTATCTTTGGGATGTTTTTAGAACTGAGCATATATGGCTGGAAAATGTCCATAATTTAGTGACTGCTAATTTTTTGTAATTAAGGTAAGAGAGGAGAATATGTTGTCTATTAAGAGAAAGATGCGTTGTCAACAAACCTCCTGACGCCTCCTCCCTTTTGTCTATTTTACTGTTTTCTAATTGGGGAAAGTTTGTACACAAAAATAGTCCACAGAAACATTCTTGAACTATTACGAAATATTTCCTTTCCTTCATTGTGCATTATGAAAGGGCATCTAAGGCTAGCAGATACCTATATAGGACCTCCTTCAGTGGAAGCTCTGCATTAATCATATAAAATGGGGCAATGACATAATGCGTACTACCTGACATCCAAATGGTAATGTAGAGTATGACGCCAAACACTTAACAGCTATCGTACTTTTACTAATTCAGAAGGAAAATCCAGACAAACAGCTACCAGTAATTGGGGGAAGGAGAGTGTAGGTGCAGGGAGGTGATATTACACCTCCTTGATAGGTGTAGCAAAAGGGGTGAAGGACTATTAAGCGCGTTTCAGAATGCCGTTTTCGTCGCAAGTGTATTAACAATCACCATGTATACCGACAGATACTTTCAACCTTCCACACCATGCTATATATTAGATTGAAAGATCCCATGTTGATACGAGGTAGACCCACAGATGTTTGGAGATGTACCTCTGTTCTTCGAGAAGTGTTTTGATCAGCATAGTTTCATGTATTATGACCTTAATAATGGTCACGACATGGAGTGCAAACTGTGACGAATGAGCGAGAAACCCGAAATTTTTCATTAAATAAGATTTCCATAACAAAACCTGCATTCAGACTCTGAATCTAGACACTTTCAATTGCTCAGCAAACTTACATGCCACTGCCATAAGCCAGTATTTTACCTGTTAATTCGTTAACTTTCATTATTTTGCTGCTGTTCTTCCCCGAAAGTTGCTATCAGAAGATATTGATGATAAGAATAACACTGACGTAGGGTTTGAAGCGCGCGGACCGCGCGAAAATTTTGTTAGTTTGCGAAGGATTTACTCAAATTCTGATAGTTTGAGAAACATTTGTGATAGAAAATGAAGCAGAGATTGAAGAATTTCTTACGAAAATGAAGAATAAAATGTACTTTCCAGCATACACGTATCTGTAGACTGTAACATTGGGGTGATGATTTGGGGGTCCTTCCTGTACTGGTGGCCATTATGGAGTGAATCTTAGTGCAGGAGAAGGAACTTTGGTGAGTTGGAGGGAATGATTTGGGATTATTTCATAAGATGTGTCTTTTATGGATGCTATAATATGCAACATGTGTGTGTGCTTAGCATGGAGTGGCACATACGGGACTGGAAAGCTTAGTTTCCTTGTCATAAAAGAAGAACGATACTGTAGTAGTTATTCAGCCTTGACGTTAGAAGGTATGGATAGCCTAATAGAATTGATTTGATTTGGTATAGGCTAGAATTCGTTGTATAAATTTTGACTAATGATTTCATAACTCTTTTTATCCGTCTAACTCGCCACTTACTCAGGAAGCTGGCTGATAAAAGCTTCTGTAGGCAGCTTCCTGGGGGATTTGTGAAGTGGTCGTTCTTGGTGTTGCCAGACTTGTTCGAAGAAATGAGTTTTCACATTCCTGTTGGCATACGGTAGGCTGTATCATTATTCTAGATCTAGATAAAGCTTATACAGAATACAGTCAATTATGATTGAATGACTTCAGAGGTCAACTCAAAACTTTCATAGGAAGTTATGCAATATCAACGGTGAATAGCATATAAACATAGATATGTTGTGCATGCGCTTCATAAGAAAATCAGATCTTTACATACTAAGTCACATTTAAGACGTTCATAGTTTTGTGAAAGACATATAACACAAGTCTTAGGCAATCTTGATGAAGCGATTTGGAGAAACGATGGATCCTTTTTATATTACTACAGCTGTGTTCATTGTACTCTGTCACGGGGTTACTAGCTGTCCACGAAGTGGTGGAGCTCCCGGTTCAGACGGAATCTATGGAAAGAAGACTCCCGAGGATAATCTTGGACTAGCAAGAAGGTTAGTTTATTTCTCATGAGTTTGGATTAGTTTAGTTGTTGTTTTTCTTGTATTGTTACCTATTAAGTAACTGAACCATTAATTCAGAAATGGAGCCTTTCCATAGGTTCGTGGAAAATTTATGATGGGTTCCAAAACTTAATTTTATTCATTTTCTTTTCACTGATTTAAAGTTGTACAAAATGTTCTAAGCAAATGAAAACCGCGTTCCTTGCTGGAATGTAAAGGACTTATTCGGTAAAATACCATAGAAATAAAAGTAAGGGAGAACGCTGACACAATGCTACCATGCAAGTTTAACAGGTGAAGCCACGAATAATGTGAGGGCGCTTTCGTTGTACGGCAAAAGACAGGTTGATTGAAGCGTCTCCATACGTACAGTGTGCACTCTGCTGCAGAAGTTATAGTTTATTTTAACCGTTTTTCGAGAGATTAGGAGTAATTTTTACAACAGAAATAAGTCATAGTGCCTTAAGTATTTTGTTTCATACTCCTAACCTGAAAACTTGTAGTTGTTTTGCCAATACTTGGGGCAAAAGCAATGACGTGATATTTGTATTACGCGAAGGTGCCCTGTTGCCGTACAGCCTAGCCAAATCAATGGCTTCAGTCCAGATCGGTAGACGTCATTCTCCCTTACTTATATTTCTATGTAAAATACCTGTCCACCGTATCATTAGTTCATTTGTCATTGTGAGTCATCCGTCAGTTATATGTTAAAGTGTTGTATCGAATTAGTGTGTTATACAAATTATCTCCTGGAATAAATTCAGTCAGGACGATAGTAAGATAGCGTCGTCTCGGTTTAATTGTTCAAATTAGCCTTCTCATGGCAAAGGAACATTTTCTTGACGGGGGGTGGGGGTGCTGAACGTTGTTTCGGATTGCCGTCCTGAGGGAGGGGTATAAGGGGAGGGAGTGAATATTTAAGGGTCCTTAGATGCCATTTGGTGCAATATACTGGAGAAAGTTTAAGGTCAATTACTGCAAATTTTAGAAATTTTTACAGAGGCCACAAATAAGGGGTTTTAGTCCTTGAATTGAGGAGGGACGGAAGCATACTTCCTCCTCATAACAATTTTGACTGTCAGGCTTTAGTAATTGAATGTTTCGGAGAGTGGCATTTTGTTACAAAACATTAATAAACAAACATTAACACCGAATAATGATGAAGTTGTACTCTTTTCCCGCAAAAGTCCTTTCGACCAAAGCTAAAGGACTATTTGTAAAAGAAAAAAAATCTCAAAAAAGTACAGTGGGTGCAATGGTCTTAATCCTCTTGTTTTACAACCAAGGAGGTGTTAGGTTATCTCCCTGATAACAAATTTTTCAAGAGGTACAGATAAAGCTTGAAGTACGTAAATAGGCCAACGGTGTAAGCTTTCTTTGATCTATACGAAAGAGATGCTGATTTTAGTGTGACAGGTCTATAACTTTAGACTTCCATGGGGTATGCGCATGGCCATATATACGTAGCGGGAAGAACGCAAGAGCACTTGCCCCCCAAAATTTTCAAAGTCAATTTTTATCATACTGATTTTTTAAGTCTTTCGTTATTAACTATGTCGAAAGATGGTTTAGATGCAGCTTGTAAGGCACGGAAAATGTCATCATGTGAGGTATTTTTGGTATTTTTTGTCGGTACACTATACACCAGCTATAGTGGCTCACTACTTGGCCGGTTGCTCCATGGCCAAAAAATCTCCATGTCTTGTGTAACGTAAAGCTCACTTCCTGTTTTTACCTACCTTACTTCACGTCTGATGAAGAAAATAGGTTTTGTAATGATGCCTCTACAATTTCGTTGGTATGAAACAACAGTTTTCTTTAGGTGTTTAACAACAATGACTTCTAAAGAACGTGACGTCATGTTAGCCTTTTAGAAGGTCAAGCACTATTGGATAAACAGTGCTTCCGAGCCCGCCTCTTCCCCAACTTTCAAAAGTTCCCTATAATATCCCTACTATGTCGGAATGAGTGAAACAGTGAAGAGATCAACTCACACCTTCGGACGGAAGTTGTAGTAGGACAGCTGATTCGTATAAAACTGAGAAGTATTTGCTCGTACATCAAACCTGTCAGTTAATCTTGCATGAGATTCGTAGCTTACTGGGCAATTAGTGAAGGATTAGTTCTGATCATGAGGGGATTTACAGAAAGTAGGAATGTAATTTGTTTGATTGGATATGCACCCATTGTGATGTGTCACGTGGTAACTGGCTGCGGACCAAGTACCGGTGGCCTCTTGGTTCGGATGTGACATATGTGAAACCACCAGGTAGTGACGGAACGTACAGAGTAAAACCCGATGATATTCCGGAACTTTCAAGAACAGATGTACGTGCAAGAAGGTTAGTTGTCTATTTGAGTGATAAAGAAATCTCCTTCTAGAAGATTTGTGTCAAAGTATTGAATATAACATTTAGGATACAAGTCTTCTTTGTACCATTTAACAATGGTAACAGCCTGCTAAATAATATAAAACGATGTAGGACAAAAAATGTACTGTGCGTATAGATCTAATGTTGTCAATGTGCGGATACACGTAATACGACCACTGTCACTGGTACTATTACAAGGTTTCTTTATGAGCCGTAGCTCTCAAATGCAATGTCTGTGCTCGAATGAAATTTTCAAATATGCAGCATTGGATGGTTTATTTTGTAATTGTCAAGAAATTTATGTGAAGCCTACGCTAGGATGCCCTTTCCATGTATCTGCATGCCCGGAGCCAACAAGGAACTGAAAGGTTCGAGATAGCTTCCAGGGGGGCAAGATATACCAAAATGCATTAAGACAATGGTAAAATTTAATTTTCTGCCTGCAAAATTTTTCCTGGGGCTCTGCCCCCACCCACCCCACGCCGACCTCCACTCTCTTAGCTACTAGCTTGTGTAATTGTAGAACGTTAGATTACAATAATTGTATCAGGTGGGACTTGCACAAAGTATATTTGGGATAGCATTTAGCTGTGTTAATTATCATTTTTACATCGGTTTTAATTTTTCAAATTTGCTGTCATGTAGTTCTCCGAGTATTGGATCGGTGCCAAGCCACGGGCTCCTCCCAATAAAAAGAATCACTAATAATCACAATTTCTAACCGTATAACATGGTCATTGTTTTTTCTATAGATAGCCCGACAGTGAGAGTCAAATTTCGCATTTTAACCTCCAATACATAAAATATTTCTCACAGGAGCGGCTGTGCCTACCCCTCTTTTAAGAACTAAAGCCAAATATAACCAGAAAGCCAAAAGGCTTAGTGATTCCTTGCCGTATTGACATATTGTAACAAACATGAATCACCCACATGATAAGCATGCGATCCCTCACAATTACCCTACTTGAGATATTATGTCCATAAGGTTTTGACCTTTTGAAATCTTGTAACCTAAAATGACCTTTCACCTCCTCTTAAAACAATTGGAACCACCTACCCTATATAGCCATCTACATGCTAAATATGAACAATATACGAACAATCAACAGGCCAAGTAAGTATGAGATCCCTCACAGTTATCCTCCTTAAAATATCATATTTACAAGGTTTTTAACCTTTTGTGACCCAAATGACCTTTGTTTGACCTCCACGAAAAATGAGAGGGATCGTGTACTCAATATTAGCAATCCATTCGCTAAGTATGAGATTACTCACAGTTATCCTTCTTGAGATATTGTGTTTACAAGATTTTGACCTTTTGAACTCTTGTGACCCCAAATGACCTTTGACCTCTACCCAAACTAATAGGAAGTATCTCCTAAATTCGAATAATCCAAATATCAAGTGTGAGATCCCTCACAGTGAGTCTTCTTCAGATATAGTGTTTACAAGGTTTGACCTTTTGGCGTCTGGTGACCCCAAATGACCTTTGACCTCCACCAAAAACAACAGGGATCATCTCCTCAGTATGGACAATCCACATGCTAACTATGAGATCCTCACAGTTATCCTTAAGGAGATACCGAGTTAACAAAATTTCACCCTTTTGACCTATGGTGTCCCCAAATGACCTTTGACCTTCACCATAAATAATAGGAATCATCTACTCAATATGGGCTATCCACATGCTAAGAATAAGATCCCTCACAGTTATCCTTCTTGAGATAAAGTGTTTACAAGGTTTTAACCTTTTGACCTCTGGTGACCCCTTTGAACTCCACCAAGAACTATAAGGATCATCTACTTAATATGGGCAATTTACATGCTACGTATGAGACCCCTCACAGTTACCCTTCTTGAGATATAATGTTTATAAGGTGTTTGACATTTCACCCATGGTGACCCCAAATGATCTTTGAACTCCACCACAAACGATAGGAATCATCTAACTTATACAGGCAATCCCACATGCTAAGTATGAGATCCCTCTCAGTTATCCTTCTTGAGATATAGTATTTACAAGGTTTTGACCTTTTAACCCCTGGTAACCCCAAATGATCTTTGATCTCCATTTAAAACTATGGGGATCATCAACTTAATATGGACAATCCACATGCTAAGTATGAGATCTCTCACACTTATCCGTCTTGAGATATAGTGTTAACAAAGTTTTAACCTTTTGGACTCTGGCGACCCCAAATTACCTTTGACCTCCACTAAAAACTATGGGGATCATCTACTCAATATGAGCAATCCACATGAGTATGAGCCCCTTACATTTATCCCTTCTTGAGATACAGTGTTTACAAGCAATTGCCAAGGTATTTACCATTTGACCTCTGGTGACTCCAAATGACCTTTGACCTTCACCAAAACAATAGGGATCATATACACAATAAGGGGTATCTACATGCCAAGTATGAAATCCCTAGAGGTTACCTTTCTTGAGATAGAGTGTTTACGAGCAAAGTGTTACATACACACATACACACACACGGCATCACCATTGCATAGATTCATTTGACTACGTCAAGGAATCAAAAATCAATTCATTTCATTGGGCCCTTGAGGAAATTTCTATGTAAAACAGCACCCCCAGGACTGCACTGCATTTACAAAACCTGAGTACATTGTGGCCTGTTATCTGGTCTATAAGCTAACTATCATTGCACAGTATGTGTCTAAGAGGTCCTTCCGACGGCAGTTTTGATAATCTCCTACAAAGGATTACACTCTGCACGATTATCCAAAATACATATCTAGCAGTGTAACATATAATGTCGTCTAGGGGTATGGTAAGAGGCCACTTATTTTTGCAGCATCATTTCAGTACTCTTAATGAAGTCTATAGACAGGATACTCACAAGTTTTTGATCCTTTGCTTAGTATTGTTATATATTCTAACAAAGCATACTCTCTAAATATTAAAGAGTGGAATTCACTCCTTGATGAGTGACTACAGTAATCACCATTTTATGAAGTGCAAATGGACTGAGATTTCATTCTGTTCGGAATGGTCATGAGTGTAACCGGATGACAACTTCATTCGATTGAAAGTGGAATGCCACTCTCCATGGGTGTCAACGGATGATGAACAGGGACGCTGTTCTCCTCCGAAAGTGGGGTATAATCATAATGTTTGTCTCCCATCCTTCTCCAGAACCCTAATAAAAATATAGCATCGGTGTACTCGATTATTTACCTTACAATGGCTGATCCAATAAAAACTAGTGACAATTGTGAAAAAAGCCATTTTCATACAGTACCATCTAGAACTAAATGTGACTGATACGTTACCATGGCATGAATGTCTATCAAGTAGGAAAGTAAGAAATTTACTCCGATCACACCAAAGAGCATCAGAAGCCAACATCCCTATCCCCCTTCTCATGCCCTTAAGTCTTTGCGTTCGCATTAGTTCAGCTTGAGGTCATGCCTCTCCCCTTCCCTGTTAATAAACTGTTGATGCTTATGTCACAGGGCAGGGGCGTAGCCAGGAATTTGTCAAGGGGGAGGGGCGAAACCCATAGACAGACTCTCAGCGCCCCACGCCAACATGAGTTTCCGAGAAACGCAAGAAAAGATTGGCCCAAAATACCTCCCAGATAGATAGAAATGGCACTTCCCAGGCCTATTTACCACATATAAATAGGGGGAACACTGGCAATATTGTAAAACTGAACATAAAAAATACCAAAAAAATGTTCGGGGGGGCGGCTGCCCCCTTCGCCTCCCTTGGCTACGCGCTTGTCACAGGGTTACACTAAGGTGCTTGTGTGGTAGAATGTTTCTTTAGACATTCAGATAATAGTTTGAACTGTGCACGATCATTCAGCAAGAGACATGTATGTAATATTTCTCATCGCAACATTTTAACGCTATGTGTCCATTTCAGTTTGCTATAGTGTTTTTGATTATTATTTCTGTTAGCAATTATAATGCGTCATTTATGTAATCTATAGTAGCATTGCGCTGTTCAGTTGAAAAGTAACCACATTAGGGTTTCAAAATCTCGTGGCAATACCATAGGCCTATGTGTTATCGACGACGGTACTTTCAAGTTATAGTGATATGCAACCAAAAAGAGATGTTTTGCTCAGCAGTTCAAGAAAATCCACTAAAGACAGATCCGTTGATACTACTTTAATAGCTTTTGCCGTTCTCAAGATATATCTCTTCAAAGTTCGACCGTTTCTGATGTAACACACTACCTAACCACAAACAATGAAGTGGAACGTTGTACAGTTTTAGTATTTTCAGTTTTTGATCCTATATAACTTATCTCTTAATTACGTGCCACCGAACTCATTAAGCACACTGTCCTGATAGTGAGATGGTGATACGATTAAAGTATGCCAACAAAATTTCAAAACCCATCCATTAAAAAGAAACTACGTGTGACATGCCACACGTAAACACGCATAATCACATGTGGCAGGGCATATGAAAATGCGTGAGGAAAAAGTGTGGTCATGAGAGGTGACATATTGTACCGGAACCAATCTGCACACAGGACCAAGCTTTTGCCTGCATGATTGTCACACCTGGAAATCTGTGTCTGACTCGTTGGAGAAGACAACAGCGCCAACTGGCTGTGACCCTCTTTGCATCGATAATACTATATGCCTTCCTAGGTACTAGAAATGATGCTTCGGAGAATTAAGGCAAGGCATGGGGGAAGGGGGAATAGGTTAAGTGGCATTTCTAAGCAGGGAATGAATGGAAACTCGATTGTCTCTCTATGAATTTTTAATGACACTTTGAGTTAGATGAATAATGGTTAGGCTACATACACTTTATAAATACACACACATCCATGTTGAAGGTGTCAATCGGGGACACACATTTTTAACAGTGAAAATGTGGATATCCCACTTGGAGTTTATCCACACTTAACTAGGGAAGAAAAACGCTCATGTCCCCAATTACTCCTACTACACGCATGCACGCACACTCATACCCCAGCACATGACGTATTACCCAATGATAGGTTCACAACATGGAAAATGGGGAAAACTCCAAAATGCTTCAAACTTACTGGGGGTACATCTTTGAAAGATGAAAAATCTAATTTAATGGCAAACTTTGCACTTGGCAGTTGTACCCCTTGGGCAAAACGAGGTAACCCTTCCTCCTTTGATGTCACAATTGGTAGTTTTGATGTCCCTGATACATGTAAAGTGGTTGGCCTTTACATTCTGAACAGCCTTAGTAGGCACTGTCATGTCTCCGATGTCGAACTCCACAGAGATGATAACCTAGCATCCTTGAAAACCGTGATGCGCTCCGTAAGACTCTCCGCAGAGCCCTCAAGTATTGACTAAAACCTCCAGCGAGTTTGACTTAGAAGTCACCATCGAAACTTACCTCCACGTCGTTAAAACATAAAAGATGGTACCTACGCCCCCAACAGAAATCCTCCTGTTTATTCACACCCAGTAAAATCACCCACCCCACATACTTAAAAATATCCCCATGGGAGTAAACAAACGTGTGGCCCAGCTTTCTAGCAACCAAACAGCTTTTGACCCCGCAGCACCGTGCCTATCAACAGGCACTGGATTCTAGCGGTTATCACCACAAGCTAGAGTACCTAGGTGAAAGCCCATCAACCCAAAGACGACCAAAGACATAGGAATGTCACATGGCTCAACCCCCGGTATAGCAAAACAAAATGAACCGCTTTTCACATAGAAATTACGAAGGATTGTGGGACAGAGTTTTGATATGCGTCGTTTTAGCTTGCAGTAAAATGCCATTGACAGATAAGAAGCGCACCAACTTAGAACTGCATTTCACAATCCTTTGTAATTGCTATTTGGAAAAGGGTCCATTGATGGGAACCTTATTTGGAGTATTCGCCATCTTTGATTTTCAACGTCCTTCACATCTCCCTTGTGATTCTGTTTCAACTGCAGTGAACTTGCAATTGTCTTTTGTCAATGCCACTTTAAGGTGGATCCACGCATAGTTTTCTAGTTTATATAATTGATCAAAAACTTTTGCAGGAGGTGGAAATATATAGACAAATTTGTAATTCTTACTTGTAAAGATACTCAAAGGGAGAAAACAGTCTCCCCAAGTTTGTTTTCAAAATTCTGCAAAATCTTACAGATTTTCTGCGATTTCGCCCACAAGTATCTTTCATTCATTATGTTTCTGTATGATAACATTGAATAGCCTATTTAAAGTAAACCAATAAGGTTATTCTGCATGAATTCAACAAATAAGTGACAAAAATATTGTCACGTGATTGACAGGAGCTATTCCCGAATTAGGATGACGGGGTACACGAATTCAGATTGGGGAACTGCCTTTTCCCTTTAAACATCGTACTAATATAATTCATACTTTGACTATCTTAGACGGGCTTCCATGTAGTTCGTTACGACCCCAACAACCACCAACTTGGATTCCAGTAAGATTTGTTGCTTTACATATTGCTGTATCATATTCTTCCACAGGTAAGTTCCATATGGTAGACTATTTCAACCTCCCCCGCCACGACCTAGTGAACTGTAGCATAAGGGAAGGTACATAATGTTTGCAGAGATATGGAATTTCATCCATGATAGTACAGTGCCATTGTTCTTCCCTTATATTTATCAAATTATACGGAAAGCAACTCCCTGCGAAAGGTTTGACCATTTCATCAGGCAGATGGGACGAGCTCGACTCCATACATGTTATCCTCGATAGAGGGGAGGGGGGGGGGTCAGCTGCCGAACATTGATCTTATTTCGCTCTAAAGTTTTTTACTACTTTCTATGTGCACTAAAAAAATTGACAAAGATCGGGTGCTACGAAATCCAAGCAGTCCAACGTTCCACTACAGTACTGTCACACTTACCTGTATAATATGCAAAATATGCTCTGTCATATAATGGTATCGTCTAAAGATTGTCTCCTCCGGCAGCAATCCTTTTAATCGCGTTTGTCGGGGTAAGTTGGAAACAGGCCGAGCTTGCCCCTTTCCTCCATTTTCGGCAAATTCTGGTGCAACCCGTGCAGTATTGCTGGTGTATGATGCTGAACATTGGTAATATCCTGAACATTTTTTTAACCTTCAGAACATGCAATTAGCATTTAGTGGTTTTTTTTCTTTGGAAACTTTATCGGAAAATCCCCATGCAGAATCCCATAATCGTCCTGATTACTATGATGTGAAGACTGTCTTAATGAGTGAGCCCCCACACTCTCTCCAAATCTTGGATCCTTCCCTGTTCAACAAAATAATTATGATCACCGTCAGTTATGTCCAAGTGTTAAAAATATGAATAAAGACGAGCTCATAAAATGTAGTTCTGCTTTCCCTATGCACAGTGATTTTTCCAAATACAATTGATTTTGAAATCTTTGTATTGTTTGCAGTCTCTATAGGTTGAAGAGTGTGCAGATGCAACCGAAGGCATGAGAGGTGCCATTCCTGGTAATATAGCATCTTAAACAGAACCTTTCTTGGCATGCATGGGTTGGTTATCAGAAATTTGTTTCCTCAAAATCCATAAACAAAATGGCCCTATTTAAAACGTTTGGAATTCCTTTTGTCATTCGTCCTCTCTACCCACCAGCCTCTCCTTCCCAAATCGATTAGTTAGTGTCAGACTCATTGTTTAAAGAATGGTAAATTATGTATTTGTTTCTTGCTGAGCACAACAGCGTCAATAGCTTCTTAAAAGTGGGGGGATAACTTTGACGAAAATAACACAAGAGCAAATCGCGAAGCCCTAGAAATGAGAAATCCCTGGCCTGCTAAAGGCCCCAGAAAAAGGTTTGGACTTTAAAATATCTGGGGTGTAATCTGAGACATTTTCCCACCGTTTCAATCCATTAAATGGCTATTTCAACCAAGGATATGTTGACAGAACCTCACAAGAGATCGTCAGACCTTCAGTCAAATGAAGTAAGGATTTTGGAAATTGGAACTATGATTTCAAGTACTCTGTTAAAAGTTTCTAAAAAAATTAAAGGAAAAGAATGAAACTAAAGCAGCACAACAAAACGTGCCGTCAATTAGCTTAAAAACAATACAACAAAAGTGGTGTCAATCATTCTAAAAAAGGCAAAATTCCCCGTATCTTTCTTGTATTTCTTTTGTTTTTCATTTTTTCTGCTATTATACAAAAGGTACCATACATGTTTGGCAGTGTAAGAAAGTCAGTAAAATATTGAGATTGGGGAACAGTCTGTAGGACACGTTTTCTTTAAGTCAGTCGTTTTTTTTCTATGACCAATACAAATGGAGCTGAAAACCGCCAGTGATCTGTAAACTCTATTTTACCTTCCTCGTAAGGTAATGTTTCAGTTAAAGGCGGTAACATGAAGCCGAAATAAGCCAAATAGTCACTAGACAGATTGTTATCGACTTAAAGCAAAACAATCGTGTGGGACACGAAAGAAAACACAACTGGAGGTTTGCCATGTTGTTGGTGTTGATGTCCTGCTTTCGAAGTAAAGTTTCCTGTTTGTAAAGAAAACCAACACCTTTCCTCGTAACCAACTTTGCTCATTTTTAATTGTGTCGGCATAAAAGAGACCTCAATAAGCGTTACTGAAGGAAGGATTAAAGCAAATATGTATTTTTGAGTTTTGAAAGAGGAACTAAATCTGCCCCTGCTAATCAAATTCTCATTCGATTCCATGCATCTTTCGGTTCTACATATTTGGCAGATAAAGTCACTTCATTTGCAACGTAAAGTGAACTTGTAGCAAGCAATGCTGATGTCATCATCTACACTGACTAGTTAGGGCCTTAATTTCTTTGTTGTTCTATCTATTGATTTGTCTTTAGAATAGACAGAGATTTGAACTCTCATGTTGGAAACGTAAAGCTTGCGGAATAAGCCTACCAAACCTTTCATGCAATCATGTTACAAACGTGTAAGATTGTACAGGAGAAAATGGTTGTAAAGTTTAAGGAAAACAACACACTTGATTATTTTGCAGTTACGATGTCATCTGTGCTTGCTTCAAGTTCACTATTCGGTCAACGTGTGATAATTTCCTCTTCTTATATCCTTAAACCACAAATAGTTATTGAATACTAATTTCACCAGAATTCTTAGACTTAGTCCTTTTAACAAATTAGAACTTAATTTAAGCTTAAAGCCTTCTTTTAAGAAGCTACACCCACCTAAAGTCTGCAGCGTGTACGTTTGTGAAAGGTTGGTTGTATGAAATGGAAACTCGTCGATTCACACGATTGTGCTTTTGAGAATTCTCCTTCGGTAATCATGATGTATTGTACCCATTAAATATATTACATATTTACTGGTATCCAAACAGAGGTGAAATGCTCAAATAGCGAGGGAGGCTTTGGAGTTCCAGATAGAATGAATTAAAGGCGCAGACACCACTAAAGCCGGGTGTGGTGAGAGGTGGTTTGAGAAATTGAAAAAGAGATATTTACGGTAGAGCACGCGATGCCACTCCCCCACTCCCCTAGTCAGATCGAGCAAAAGAACGAAGTAAGAACGAGGGAGTTAGTTTCAGGCTGACACTTTCATTTTAACTCAAGAGTACCCTATGACAAGTATTAACTAAGAAAATCGACGAAGATAGTAAATGTCTCTTTCATAGAATATTTCATCTAAGGGTACTTTTACTTTCGCAACAGGTGTCCAATATACACGTCTGCCGGACGGGCAAAAACACTTCCGCAGTCACCACAAGCCTATTTCATTATTCCTGTGAAGAACATAGTAACGGGTTCTAATAATCCTGTAGCTTAGATAGGTTTATAAACTGTTTATGAGAAGGAATAAACAGTGTGGGTTCTCATCCCGCACCGGGTCCTTCCTGTATGTGTGGTCATCATGGGGTGATAAGTAGGGCAGTCCAACTGAAGGAACTTTGGTGAGTTGGAGGGAAAGATTTGGGGGTTATTCCATGTATTGCGTCTTTTATGCTATAAGTTGCAACATGTGCATGCTGAAAAGCTTATTCCTCTTCATAAAATTAGTACGATACTGTGGTAGTTATTCAGTCTTGACGTTAGAAGTTATGGGAATCCTAATCCTAATAGAATTGATTGATTTGGTATAGAGGTCGTTGTACAAATTTTGACTCATGAGTTCATAACTCTTTTTTGCTGTCTATTTCGCCACTAAATCAGGAAGCTGGCTGTTACTAGCTCCTGTAGGCAACTTCCTGGGTGATTTGTGAAGTGGTCGTTCTTAGTATTGCACGACTTGTTAAAAGAAAACGAATTTTCACATTCCTGTTGGCACACGGTAGGCTGTATCCTTATTCTAGATCTAGATAAAGCTTATACAGAATACGGTCAATGATGCTTGAATGCTTCAGAGGTCAACTCACAACTTCCATAGGAATTTATGCAATATCAACGGTGCATAGTATATAAACATAGACACGGTATGCATGCGTTTCATAAGAAAATCAGATCTTTACATACTAAGTCACTCTCAATGCATTCATAGTTTTGTGAAAGACATATAACGCGAGCCTTAATCAATCTTGATGAAGGGATTTGGGAAAACTATGGATTCTCTTTATATTGCTACAGCTGTGTTCATTGTACTCTTTCACGTGGTTACTAGCTGTGGACCAACTGGTGGACCAACTGATGAACCTCCCGGTTCAGACGGAACCTATGGAAAGGTTCCCCCGGATAATGACATCTTTAGAGCAGATGATCTGGGACCTTCAAGAACAGGTGTAATAGCAAGAAGGTTAGTTTATTTTTCACGAGTTTGGATGAGTTTTTTTTTGTTGTTTTTCTTGTATTATTACCTATTAAGTATGGGTTATTCAAGTCATAATTTATGAAGGATTCCAAAACTTAATTTTCATTCATTTTCTGTTGGTTTTCTGATTTAAAATTGTACAAAGTGTTCTGGGCAAAGGTAAATCGCTTACCTTGCTAGAATAAAAATACCCGTCCACCTTATCATCAGTTCATTTGTCGTTGTAAGTCATCAGTTTTATGATAAAAAAGTGTTGTATCGTATCAGTGTGTGATCAGGGAGCAGCCCCCTGGTGTAATACCACTTATCTCCTAGAATCAATTCAGTCAGGGCGATAGTAAGGTAGGGTCGTCGCAACGAATGAAAAACATAAATAGAATTCCGTGTACAATACTCTTAATCTATCACGTCACCGTTTCATTGTTCAAATGTTCTTCTCATAGGCGTAGGAAGATTTTCTCGACTGAGGGAGGGGGGGCGAACATTGTTTCGGATGGCCCTCCTGGGGGAAGGGTGTTAGGGGAGGGGGTGAATATATACATGCACATATAGGTGAATATATAGATGCAATATGGAGCGATATATTGGACAAAATTTAAAGAAAATTACTGCAGATCTTTCAAATTTTTACAGAGGAAACAAACAAGAAATTTTCGCCCTTCAATTGAGGAGGGACGGAAGCATACTTCCTCCCCATCACAATTTTGACTTGGGGCTTAACCAATTTTGGAATAATTAAGTAGCACAGTTTGCTACCATATACCGTTCATCATGACGGCGTAGACACGGTAGGTCTATAAGTCCTCTCTCAAGAAAATTTTGAAATTAAACGTCGCTGAGAGCGATTAAGATAGTTACACAAGCTTTCTAATCATACTAGAGTGGTCTTAATTAAATGGCAACTATATCCAAAAGAGGGACTGGGCCTGGTATACTAACCGTCACGGGAACATCACATCGCGCTCTATTACAAGGATTGCCTCCAGGTAGTGGGATAAACTTAGAAGCCAGCTAAAGCACAAAATGCGACGACAAAATAAAAATCATTCTTGACAAGTCTTGGTTCACCGTAGAGGCGTCGCGCCCATTGAGGGACGGGATCCTTACCCCAATTTTGTCAAGGCTTTCATATGATATTGTCTGAAAATGCGTTTGAAAACCTTCACATGCCAAGTTAATATGAAAAGTTAACTGTTTTCGAAAAATAGAGCACTTTGCCTTGGGTTACGCTACCTTTCACCTCCCCCTCGGTCCAAAAATATTTTTTCCAACGATACCTCTTATAACTTCAGCCAGTCACCACTTTTCATCCCCCCTCCGCCAAAAAAAAATTATTGTTGCACCACTGCCTATAACAGGGGAAGTCTGGCCTGGCTTCTGACAAATGGGAAGTTTTCGCAAAGGGAAACCCTCATACAGGTGACCCTGAGGTGTGGCTTCCTCTGACTACCACCACGACAGTCACAAATGGAAATGGCTGATCGAAACTTGCATCGAACTCAGAGAAAATGTAGTAACGGCTTCCGTGAACAATTTTGTATAGTTTGAAACTTAACGCTTTGTGTTAAAATGCTGCCTAGCAATCAAGGACCTCGAGGCAGCGAAAAGAACAAGTTACCGACATTAGGGTATGGTGTCCACGTTGAACAAATCGTATGTTTACTGTGTGTTGAATGTTTCGCAAAGTCTTATTTTGTTTCAAAACATGGATACATTAACACTGAATAA
Organism: Holothuria leucospilota; assembly: GCA_029531755.1. Lineage (NCBI taxonomy): Eukaryota > Metazoa > Echinodermata > Holothuroidea > Aspidochirotida > Holothuriidae > Holothuria > Holothuria leucospilota. The sequence continues at coordinate 5,030,945 of CM055982.1, forward strand.
TGATGAAGTGGAACCTTTCTTTCCCAAAAGTCCTAACGGCCAATGCCAAAGGACTAATTAAAAACTATTTCCCGAAAGTAAAGTGGGTGCAACGGTCTCTATCCGTCCTCTCGTTATACACCCAATGAAGTGTTAGGTTACCTCTTTGATACAACTTCGTAAAAAGGTACGTAAATAGGCCAACGGTGTAAGCTTCCTTCGAACTATACGAAAGAGAAGCTGACAGATCTATAACTTTAGGCTTCGCTGGGATACACTCTTTGCCCTACAAAGCGGGAAGCAGCAAGAGCAGTTGCCCCAGACATTTTCAAAGTCGGTTTTTATTATACTGATTTTTTTACGTCTTTGCTTATTAAAAATGCCGAAAGATGGTTTAGATGCAGCTTGCAAGGCACGGAAACATTTTTTCTCGGTACACTAAACACCAGCTATAGTGGTGCACTACTTGGGCGGTTGCTCTACGGCAGAAAAATTTGTGTGTATATTTTATGGGTAAAATATCTCCATGTCTTGTATAACTTAAAGCTTACTTCCTCTCGATCTGCCACTTCCTGTCTTTACCTATCTTACTTCACGTCTGATGAAGAAAAGAGGTGTTGTAATGATGCACTTACAGTTTCGTAGATATGAAACAACCGTTTTCTTTAGGTGTTTAACCACAATGGCTTCTAAAGAACGTGACGTTATGTTTGTCCTTTAGAAGGTCAAGCACTATTGGATAAATAGTGTTTCCGAGCCCGCCTCTTCCCCACCTTTCAAAAGTTCCCTATAATATCCTTACTATGTCGGAATGAGTGAAAACAGTGAAGAGGTCAACTCACACCTTCGGACGGAAGTTGTAGTAGGACAGTTGATTTGTATAAAACTGAGAAGTATTTGCTCGTACCTCAAATCTGTTAGTAAATCTTGCATGAGATTCGTAGCTTACTGGGCAATTAGTGAAGGATCAGTTCTCGTGATCATGAAGGGATTTACAGAAAGTAGGAATATAATTTGTTTTATTGGATATACACTCATTGTGATATGTGACGTGGTAACTGGCTGCGGACCAGGTACCGGTGGCCCTCCTGGTTCGGATGGGACATATGTGAAACCACCAGGTAGTGACGGAACGTACGAAGTAAACCCCGATGATATTCCGGACATTTCAAGAACAGATGCACGTGCAAGAAGGTTAGTTGTCTATTTGAGTGATGAAGAAATCTCCTCCGTCCAGAAGTTTTTTGTGTCAAAGTATTGAATATAACACTTTGGCTACAAGTCTTCTTTGTATCATTTAACAATGGTAACAGCTAAATAATATGAAAAGATGTGGGACATAAAAATTGTACTGTGCGTGTAGATTTAAAGTTTTCAATGTGCGGATTGACTCACACGTATGTGACCAATGTCACTGGTACTATTACAAGATTTCTCAAATGCAATGTCTCAAATGCAATGTCTGTGCTCAAATGAGATTTCCAAACATGCAGTATTAGATCTTTCATTTTGTAATTGTCAAGCGATATGTGAAGCCAATGCTAAGATGCCCTTTCCGTGTATCTGCATGCCCGGAGCCAAACAAGGGACTGAAGGGTGCAAGATAGCTTCCAGGGGGAAGGGGAGGGGGGAAAGATATACCAAAATGAATTAAGACAATGGTAAAATTGTAATTTTCTGCCTGCAAACAATTTTCCTGAAGGATCCCCCACCCCTATCCCGACCTCCAACCTCTTAGCTACGAGCTAAGTATAATTGGGGTAGCATTTAGCTGTGCAAATGATCATTTTTTACATCATTATTAATTTTCCAAATTTGCTGTCATGTAGTTCTCAAAGTATTCGATCGGTCTTAAACCACGGGCTTCTACCAATAAAAATAATCACTAAATAATCACAATTTCTAAACGTATAACGTGGTCATTGTTTTTGCTCTAGATAGTCCGATAGTGGGCCATATTTCACATTTTAACCTCCAAAACATTCACAAAATATTTCTCAAAGGGACGGTTTTGCCTACCCCTCCGAACTAAAGCCAAATATAACTGAAAAGCAACTTACTTTATTAGGCCCCTATAACAATTTTTAAATCCGTAATTTATTCAAAGATTTGCCATAGGCAACATCGCATGGTGCCATCTAGGACTGCACTGCATTCACAAAACTTGAGTATACTGTGGCCTGTTATGTCTATAATCTATCTGTCATTGCACAGTATGAAATTTGTCTAAGAGATCCTTCCTACCTCAGTTTTGGTATCTTCTGGTAATCTCCTACAAAGGATTACAGTATGCACAATTATCCCACATACATATCTAGCAGTGTAGCATATAATGTCGTCGAGGGGTATGCTAAGATGCCACTCATTTTTGCAACATCATTTCAGTGCTGTTAAAGAAGTCGAAGACAGCCCACCCACAAAAGTTTGGTCCTTCGCTTAGTATTTTCAAACATTCTAGCAAAGCATACTCTCTAGATGTAAAAGAGTGGAATTCACTCCTTGATGAGTGACTGCAGTAATCACCATTTTACAGAGTGGAAATGTACTGAGATTTCATTCTGTTTGGAGTGGTCATGAGTCTAACTGGGTGATACCTTCATTCGATTAAAAGTGGAATGCCACTCTCCATGGGTGTCAACGGAGAGGAACGGGGACGTTGGCTCCCACCTCCGAAAGTGGGGTATAATCATGTTTGTCTCCCATCCTTTTCCGGAACCCTAATAAAAATATAGCATCGGTGTACTCGATTATATACCTTACAGTGGCTGATCTAATAAAATAAGAACTAGTGACAATTGTGAAAATAGCCATTTTCATTCATTAACATCTGGAACTAAATGTGATTGAAATGTTAAAATGACATGAATGTCTACCAAGTAGGGAAGTAAGAAATTTCCTCCGATCACACCACAGAGCACCAGAAGCCAACATCCCCATCCCCCTTCTCACGCCCTTAGGTCATCGCGTTCCCTGTAGTTCAGCTTGAGGTCATGCCCTCCCCCTTCCCTTTGAGAAACTGTTGATGCTCACGTAACTGGATTACAGAAGGTGCTTGTTTGGTAGAATGTCATGAGAACCTGTTCCTGTCATTTACAGTTAGGTAGTAATTTGAACTATGCACGATCATTTCGCAAGAGACATGTATTTAATATAATCTCATCGCAACATTTTGACGCTATGTACCCCTTTCAGTTTGCTAAAGTGTTTTTGATTGGTATTTCTGTTAGTAATTATGATGTCATCATTTGTGAAATCTACTGTAGCATTGCACTGTTTAGTTGAAAATTAACCGCATTAAGGTGCGTTCACACCAAAACCGAAATCTGCTGTGTTTTGCGGGCGGGACGCGAAATTTGTTACCTCAGAACGAATGGGGAGATTTTCTAGACTTTCTCTGAAATAAATTTGCCCCTATTTGTAATGGGATAAAAATTTTGGCGTCCCGCCCGCAAAACGCAGAAGATTTCGGTTTTGGTGTGAACGCACCCTTAAGGTTTCAAAATCTCCTGGCAAAACCATGGGTATTCGATGACGGTGATATGCAACTAAAAAGAGATGTTTTGCTCAGCAGTTCAAGAATAAAATCAACTAAAGACAAATCTGTTGATACTACTTCAATATCTTTTGCCGTTCTGAAGAAATATCTCTTCAAAGTTTGACTGTTTCTGATGTAACACACTACCTATCCACAAACAATGACGTGGAACGTTGCACAGTTTTAGTATTTCTTTTGGTGACCTTATATAACTGATCTCTTAATTACGTGCCAGTTTGATGAGTGATATTGGTATTTTTAAGTGGACAACTTATACTGACAAAATAATTGCCTCCGAAGATTTGAATGTTACAACTGTCCTTCAAAGAACAAAGAAGAACATTATATATATTTGGAGAGTTTCTCTATCACTTCACAAGTTCACGTAGTTACAGGTTATGTTTAGTCATGATTTAAGTGTAAAATAGAAATTACCATGTAAAATGGTCTATATTTCATGGATTTTGATCAGAATCGTGACTACTTTCTGGAGATTACTTGTTTTATACATCAAATATCTAATTATGTCATTTTCATGTCAACAGACCATTAAGAATTACACCAAATAAGCAGTATGTAAAACTTGATGGTAAAATGCAAATCGTCAGCACGACACGTCTGTTACTGTATCTTCCTGTTTTGAAAGAACACTTCCTGTTTAAAAAACACAAGTCCCATTGGCTTGATATTGTTGCTTCTACCCTCTTAAAATGTTTCCCTTGGAACAATAGAATAAGGAAAAGTTCACTAAGTAGGCACCGCAACATGACTATCATGGTAGGTCATTCTAGTTAATACATGTTAACTTGATGAGATCCACAGATGATGCACTATTCCCTTTTTAACTTAGACCTCGGTCTCACGTGCATATGCTTTTCATCATTAGAGCGTGATCCCCAATGTGTTCTTGTCATAAATTCTAAACACGGTATTTTCAAACGAGGATTTTATGCACCCAACTTATGCAGCAAATTGTCCTCTAATGAGTATCCTCATCATTCAAAGATGTGATACGATTTTAGTACGCCAACAAAATTTCACCACCTATCCCTTAAAAAGAAAACGTGTAGCATGCCACACGTGAACACGCATCATCACATGTGGCAGGGCATATGAAAATGTATAAGTAAATAGTGTGGTCATGAGTGGTGAGACATGTGGTATAGGAACCAATCTGACATACAGGACAACGCTTTTCCCTGCATATGATTGTCACACTTGGAAATCTGGGTCAAAGTGGGAAAGCTGTGTCAAGCTGACACATGTGGCAAACCAGAGCAAAGTGTGACAAACAATACAACTGAAGGAAATCAGTTTATTGAGTTTTCTTTACTTAGCACTACACCTTTCCACACATTTCCACACTTTACCAACTTTAACTCCAGCTTGCCACATGCTACCTGTGTCAAAACGGGTTTTATGGTTTTCGACACATTGCCTCATTTTCAAGCTGTGGAAATGCAGGTCAAGCATAGTACTTTGGAAATGTGTATCAATTGTTTATTAATGACACACATTGTCATGCAAAAGTTTACAGAAACTTCTTCACACCCCACCACAGTTTTCCACAGTTTGACACAGTATTTCACGTGCGGTATTGGAACGTTTGTCACACAATTTACATACGTTGCGAACTTGACGAAATAATTTTTAAATCATATTACTGGCAAGAGTACTTCGTATCAGTGAAATACACTGTGGGCATGTCTCAAAGAGGCAATGATGTGTAACCTCTCATTCGATTTTCCTCTCTTGCCTTTGTGCACCAATATGGATAACCGACGTTACCAAGTTCTACATTTTAATCATTGGAAATACGTTGTGTATAGACTGGGGACCTATCAAGTTTTTCAAAAATGTCTGTTCATGTGTGAGAAACGTCCTTCAGGTGGAATTCAAAACAAAAGTACGATCGAGACCCATGACTGAAATATTAACCCACCTTCTTCCTTTTTGGTGCACACGTTGTTTCCCTTTATGGAAAACTAGCTAAGAAAAAAAAAGGGTGTGAATTGTTGACGAATTGACCCATCCATTTGTCACTTATCCGGAACGTGACCTTTATTTTACAGGCTAGACGTCACCTGCCTTCTCTCGAAAGATTTTGTGAAATTAAAGCAAGTTGAGGTCGCACAGTTAAGGGAGTCAGTGGAACTCACATTTCGGTTCTCTGTTTATACTCGGAGTTATATCATTTGAGTTTTAGGTCCAGCGTTTGAGGGTCATGAATCCACTTGAATCATGGAGGACTCTTTATACCAGATTGATTCAGTGTAGTGATTGATTGATCTAGTATTGGTTGCTTGACTGTTGTACACGCGCTCATAATTTAGAAAGATTAATATTGATGTCAATGTAAAACGTTGTAATCGTGCTAGTAACAAAAATTGATACTCTGATGTGTTCTCAGAAGTAAATTGCATTCTTCGTATTAACATTTTATTGCTCACACAATACATTTGGACACTTAGTTTCGACTTACTTGCAAGAATTTGGACTCCGGCCCAGGATATTGTGTAAGCAGCTTGCTAGAAAAACTAGGTCGTTATAGCAGGGAGTTGCAACTTTCTGGTATTTACGTGCGCTATACAGAAGAGCAGCAAGTTTTTTGGAAACAAATAATACACGTAGCAAGATGTACTCGTTGTGCGTATCAGTGATGTAATCGATTTAGTCGAGTCGCCCACATTCCAGTCCGAGTCCCAGTTCATAGGGTGGAAAGTCGAGTCCCAGGTCAGTCCAAGTCATAAACTCCAAGTCCGGACTTGCGTCTAAGGATTAAAGGGCAAATACTCTAACACCTAGCATATATGACAAACTCTACAATTGGTTTTTCATTTATTGACCGTAAGTATGTCACATGGAATAACGCTGAGCTATCCACTGGTGGTGATAGACGTAGTACTAAATATGGATAGTAAGAACTTACATAACATTACTGTGTAAGGGACCGGACTTTAATCCCTCCCAGAATTATAGAGGTTGACGTAAAATGAGGTAGGGGTGTTCCTTGGCACTTTAAATTTTTACAGGTACACTAGCTAGACGTAAAAACGGTGCTCTGAATATCTTGCTTCAAACCGGCATAATCATTGAGAAGCAATTCGATTGCATGGATTATTCATGACATCAGTACAGGCATGAAAAGAATTACGTGATGATATAGACCCCGATTACTTACATGTGAAACAGGACAAGCAAAGGAAGAGTCATACAGTACCTAAAATTCGCACTCGGAGACTTGAAAGGGTCCGGAGTTCCTTGTACCGCATAATCTCTGAAACTCGTTTTGTGTTATCCTAGTGGTAATTTTCGGTATTTCTATTATCCCATATTTAAAGAAAATCTGAACTTTCTTCTAACCTTTCTCGTTAAGCGTCCTTGCAGGTTTGTAGATGACCCTGTACGGTAGGGGTAGTATGGTATCCTCAATATTTTATTACTTTTTATTTGACCTACAGCCGGCTACAAGGATTCTCAAGTATTTTGGGCAGAGGGTCACTTTCTGAAATTTTCTTCAAATTATGATGAAGTGGCCATGACTTCGTTAAGGCCATTTGTGGCACACGAGGTGCACTTAAAAAACCCACAGAAGGTTCGGAGGAACCCAGATTTTATTAAGGATGCAAGCGGCCTCCTGACGTCACGTACCTATAAACCTGCTGTGAGACCCGCGCATAGCTTCGAAGTTCACTGGAACTTTTTCGGAGGAATATCTGTCTGAATCCGATTCCAAGTACGGTCTCGAGTCTTACAACTCCGATACTGATACAGGTGTAACATAGCGTTCTCTCATAAACGTACATGGAAAATTTTGGACCATCATATTCGCGCCAACTTCTCCTTGTGGTAGAGCACTTTGCACTTACACCACAACACCGACAACAATTAGAGGGTGCTCACACGCAGTGGTGCTGGTGCTTTAGTGGTAAACCACTCAGTTACACCACCATACCTTTCGAAGTGGGGATGCACTGAGGGCACGATATTCCACCCGCAGGGCACACCAGCATAAAGGACTGAGCAGAGCCGGAGGCATCGTGGTGACGAGAAGCGTTTCTCTGTGGACTTTGGGGTCCTGGAGCCCGCCACGTGGCTCCTGTTTGGTCCAGGGATAACGCTCTAGGGTCTAGGGGGCGAAACCCCGTAGGCGCAGCCTGTATTAACAAAATTACTTCCTTTAGAAGATAGCATTTCACTATCTCCAAATGGCATTGGATGTGCACTAAGCAAACCGCAAAATAAAAACGATAATTTGACCATTTTTGTAAGCCTAAGTGGGACCATCGGTTTAATGACGAATGTAAGATCAATGAGACTGCTGCGCAGTCAAATTTAAACCACAAAATCCGACCTCCGTCGGTCTAGAGAGGAAATGAAAGATACCGAAGGATGTATTCAGATGATACCAATCTTAGGCTGATGAGTTCCTCTCAATTGTTAGTCATGACTCATTCAGTCTGAAAACATGTGGCCAAATCATCAGGCACACTGATTTGTCAGTTCTTCCTACCACAGATGAAAACATTAAGTCTCTCATCACACGTAAATCTCACCCTTTACTTTTTACTTTTAAAAAGCATTCAAAAAGTGCAACAAAGTTAATTAAGCATCTTTCAGTATTCATCAGAAATTGACATTTTAACAAGGTATCTTACTGTTTAACTCAATCCTCCATTTCCGATAAACATCATTACGTCACATGCAAATTTGTGACGTGGAAGGAGGCACATCCATAAAATTTCTCAGCATCCCTCTGTTACTCCAACGTCACCAGTGTATATAATTGACACTAGGGCTATTCAAAGACTTAAAAAGAAAATTAAAAGTGACTACACTTTAGCCTATATTTTATTCAATTGAAAGATCGTAATTAGAGTTCTTTCCATTCTTATTAAAGAACTGGACACATCATCAGACGATGTTTCACATTCAAGAAGTTCAATTATTTATTTGAACATTTTACTTTAATTACATGACATCCTGGTATGTGAAAGGTAATGGATTTTCTGGGCGCTTCCCGCCAAACCATCTTTTATACTTTACACTTTTCCTTTTCTTCTACAAATGTGTCATTTAACGATTTCGGTTAAGGAAAAACACAAAAATGTCCTTGTATATACCCTGTTAAGCAAATTGAGCCAGGGACCGTACTGCCACCGAGTCTAGTGTTAAAGGGGAAGTTCAGTAACCTCAATAGGAATTAGTATACCCCTAATTGATGAATGGCTTTTTTGATCATGTGACAAAATTTTTGTTACTGAATTGTTGAATTCATGGAGAATAGCTCCTTGTCTTATGTTCTGTTAGTAATAATTATGTTTAAAAACATCTTGAGAGGTACTTGTAAGGCAAATAAGAGGGAATTTGCAAAATTGTCTGATATTTTCAAAGCAGTACTAAGGCGACTGCCTATTGCAATCCACTAGGATCTGCAGTGAGTACCCCAAAGGAGTGATCTGTTTCAACATGACAGACACTCGAAAAATGCCGGTACGGTAATTGAATACTATACATATCCGATGCAACCTTACTGCTCTAGAAGGCTTTGTTCCTTTCGAAATACATATCAAATTTCATGGTCATACCATTACTATGTTTCACGCGTGTCCTTGAATCGAATCCCACGAAGGATTGCTCATTGACCGCGATATTTTGTTTCCGGAAATGTTTCACTTACAATATATATGACTTGTATTAAGTTCACGATCGAAGCTCTTCTCTACACACCCTCAGTCGAATCTTCAAAAAGGCTGTGGCAAGGTCATTAAAACGTTATCGACACGTGAAAGAGTTATATGTAACCATGCCTGCACTCTATATTTTGAGCTGCTTGTTGGTAGTACTTTTTCCTAAGAGCCATGGGTGCGGACCCTACCATGACGATCAGGATCAGACTAAAGGAAAACCACCAGGTAGTGACGGAACTTATGAAACTGATCCCGACCAAGACGGTAATACTGAACTTCGAGAAGCTGTTCAAATGTTCGTGGTTAATATGGTAACGATTGTTTTCTCTCCTTAGTTGTCCAAACCCTTAGGCTGCAAGGTTTCTCAAAAAGTAAGTCACAATTGAACGTATCTCAGCAGGGTCAACATTAAGTCAGCAAGTCCTTACCGAGGAATGAATTCTCCTAGGAGAGGACCGGGTTCGGGAATCCAAATATTGGACCATTGTATAAGTTCCTAGTTGGGAAGTCTGGACCTTAAAAGTTAAACAGGGTCCAGCTGTGAACGGCTGTTGGCTGTTTAGTTTTCTCGACTTAAAGACGGTTTGAAGCAAAAATGAATTCTGAGAATTGTGATATATAAAAAAAGGAACTAAAGCGAAGCATTCTGGGTTTATATCATCTCCGCACATTGATACTGCTTTGTTTTCTCTGTTTTTTAATCTGTTGTTTTGACCTTGAAGTTTATAGCAATATGAGCTTCCCATGTGGAATTTGAAATTTGTAACCTTTTTATACCTCGCACCCATGCATATTACAATAACACCATATTATGGAAGAGAAATTTGGATGTAAAGCAGAAAGAGGGGGTTCATTACTGTTAGGTATAATGATGCCACATGTGCTTGCTACAAGTTTACTGTTGGTTGAAAATGTGACAGCGTCATCTAGTAATATCTCGGGAACGGCACATCGGATTTAAATGTAAATTTCACCAGAATGCTACATAAATATTCCTTTCAAGTATCAAAACTCGATTCAAGCCTTAATTCCTTCTTTTAAAGGTTTGTGTGTGGCGGGAAACCATTTGCAATTAACAAAAAATATTAGCAGAAGACGCAAAATTCTACTGGAGTTTCCGTCTAGATTGCAACAGTAATAAATGCACTTAAAGATTACCTGCGGGTTCAAGGAAGACCTCAGAAACTAGCAATTACGAAGGCAATTCAACTAGGAGAAACAGTGCGAGTAACTGATGAACTTTGCTAGGTCCTCCACCTCTTTGGGGGAAGAAAACTGACTTAATTTAAAACTCAGTCCAAAAATATCGACAATGGCTATTTAGGATTACCGTATTGATATGCACATCTCAATTAGCCTTTCGATTTACTTTAGGTTAATTTCAATTTCAGTTAAAGCTCAATTTATACATACCGGTAGCTAATAATAAAAATGCATATAAATACTTTCCATTTATATCTCGTCTCTTCTGGCCTTGAAAACTTAGCCTTTCATGCATATTGTTCAATATAAATTCTGTTTTTCTGTGTTACATGAAGCTAGGGTAAAATGAGGACAGGCAATTCCCTAGCAGTTTAAAATTCCTCAGATTTTAATTTCGCACAGTTTTAAATCACGGTAGTATTTTTCTTAATAATGTCGGTAATTACGTTAAGAGAAGACAGACACTTAAGAACTTCAATTAGGCCTACATATCTGTATGAGGGGTAGTTCAAGTGGTACACATTTTCAATTTATTTTAAAACCCCTGCATTGATATTTTTTTTATACTATTGGGACTTGCACGTTTTTTCGGCAGGACCTACCTCAAAGAATCCAGAAACAGGAAGTTTACCGATTTGATACATAATGAAGAGCCTACCAGCACCAACGCGTAATCAGAGCCTATCATCGTGATGCCATACTGTAGGAAAAATAGATTCAAGGACAAAATAGATACGAGAATTGAAAAGTAATCTTTACAGGCTTCTACGACTTAATTGTAAACTAAATTTTCAAGCATAACCTGCTGGTTTCCAGTACCTTGTTATAAGAAATTTTAAGCAGATCTAATAATTTCCAATAGGCCTATGCTTAAGTACAGAAAGAATAATTCTTCTTACACTTAAAATGAAAGCAAATTTCCTACGTATGTCCTCTGAAAAATGAACATTTGTGTTCCTGGATTAATATTTGTATTTTGGTTTGGCCCTAGTCAGGCGCGGATCCAGGTGAGGGCGCACCCGGCGCACGCCCCCCTTTTTCGATGACCAACGATTTAAATACTCCGAAAAATGAGCAAATAGATATGGAAAATGTGCTTCTAAGCGCATCTAGAATTCAAATTTTCTTGGGGAAGGACCCCCAACCTCCTGCTGTGGCTTCGCGCCTTCGGCGCTCGCTCGTCGTCCTTCGGCCGACGGTGTGCGTCCCCCTTTCTCAAAATCCTGGATCAGCGCCGGCTAGTCTTGTTCGAGACTTTTTTAGTGCCATTGCAAACTACAAAGACTATAAAGGACAGCTTATACTTTTAACTTCACACGGTACTCAGCTATCAAGAACCATATATTGGCACACTATCTTTCACCAAATCCATGGACATAGCGCAACATTTACAGCTAGTACAGAACATAGCGCACAAAGTATCTCTGATAAACTGATAAAGTGCTTTGCAGCACGAGAACCTCGTTTGCCTTTTTCATGACTAAAAGCTCTGAAGCTGACAGCCACAACAACAGAAACGGCAGAAGTGACAGCATCAGTGGCGGATCCAGGGGGGGGGGTCGCCGGCGTCCGGACCCCCCCCCTCAAATTTTCCAGAGTGCCCTTTTTCAAAAAACAGTTTTTGCACACTAGCGAAAAAAAAAAAAGAAAAAAAAAAGAGACATTTTCACAGGTAATGACAGTGTTGTCCAATTCCGAGGAGATTTTGGTTACCCCCATCCAGTATCGATCAATCCACTAGTCTAGCCATGTATCGCAGAAACTTTCGGCAATATATTTGACTACGGTAGCCTATATTGGTCGCCCCGAAACCCGAACAGTGCAATCGTTTTACAGAGAATGTGACTACAGTATGTCTGCGTGACAATCAGGTATTCTAGTCACTTTCGCTTGGAACCACGTGTGGCGTGCTTGGGCATTCAGAGTAATACAAAACACGCAGATATTACGTCATATTCACTAGCTAGTGCTTTATGCAACGTATTACTATTGGGTTTTAATATTGATTCCAAAAGGTCACTGCTAAGTCTTTTGGTCTTACAAAATAATGATCTGTTCACACTCCATAAACGCTACATCTACGAAACCTTCCCTCCACCCTCTAGTACCCATCCTCTCGTGAACAAGAAAGAGTAGGTAAATATGTTTCGCTATGATATTTATAGTCTGGAATTACTCTCTTCTTTTATAGTGTTGCCCCAGTGATGGGAATAAAAAGCCAGTCTTAGGTAAAGTCCACAGCCAAGAGTTGACCAGAAGTCACAGTAGACGAATCTGTGTTTGTTTCATTTTAAAATTGCTATATAAAATCACCACCAGGTCAAATAACGCAATGTCAGTCGGTGCAATTTTTTGACGTCTTTGGACGATGACCGGTCTGCTGTCGCAAATGAAAAGCAAACATTCGACTTCAGTCATCTGTTCTGACAGAGTGTTTTTGACAGTTGCGCCGCAACTTTATAGGGAACACAACATACAGTATTTTAACCTCCTCCCCCAGTCGAGATAGCGGTGGCGCCAGGTGGGGGAAGGGTTCATGCCCCCCTATCGGGGAAGGCTGGCCCCCTATCGGAGAAGTTTTACAGTTTCGTAGGGGAGTGTTAGTCGAAAGTACGCAGTCTCCGACGACAACTAATCGACCATTTACCTGTTTTTTTGCTCTCAAGAGGATAATTTCCGTAATAAAAACCCAAAATTTTCGGCGCGCTACGCGCGCTGTAGAGTCACTCTATTTTTTCAATAGTTCCGTTCCACATAGCAGGATAGCACAAGTCCTGTCCACCTTACCAAGTAACATATGGGCAGAATACATAGTTTATGTAAAGGTCGTAACTTTCATCCCATATCGCAAAGCCTAGTTGGCGTTCTCTTGTGTGTGTCATGCGGTACAGTCAGTTGGTGAGCGACTTACGGAGCAAAGTCTGGCTATTTCATCGTGTAGTCCAGGTGGTTTCGATACAATGTATGTTACACCCGATACGGTCTACAAACCCTACAGTTCTTTTTTCGTTTCGTCATATGTTTTATGTGTAAGCCTATCAAAAAATTTCGCCCGCTTCGCGCGCTTTTCTATTTCACGATCCAGATTCAAAGAACACTATCAGTGCGCAACTCGGATCATGAAGTATTAAGTGATACAATGCAAAATATACCTGCAATTGCATGGGATAATGAGGCTCCCACATTTGCCCTTCTCATCATACCCTCGAAATAGGGAATGTCGGAACTTGGGGTAGCTGACATGGCCCGGCCCCCTGTTGGAAAAATTCTGCTGCCACCCATGGTCAGTTTACTTATTTTGGCTTTCATAAGGGTAATTTCTGGGATAAAACCCAAAACTTTCGGTACGCTTTGTCCACTCTTCCTCAGTTCAGTTAGTTATACTTATAGCTAAATATAGTACAAACCCTCTCCACCTTTTCAAGTTAATAAGTAGAATACATGGATTTATGTAAATGTCGGGAATTGAATCGCATTTCGCTAAACCTGGTTAACGTTCCCTTGTGTCTGTCGTACGGTGCGACTAGTGACTCGAGGAGGAAAGTACAATAAATTATGCCTGACAGGGCCCAACTGTCCGCTCAATTGTTCTATATAAGCTTTAAATTACTACAAATTCTTATAAGTGTAGGCTTACTCAAAATATTTTCAAGCGCTTCGCGGGGTTGCAATTTCACCTTTTAGATTCCAGGTTTTGATTCCAGTTTTTTTTTTCATGTCTTTTGGTTTATCCTTTCTTTGTCAATATGCGGTAAGTTGTGTAATCGCTGACGTTTATGGGAACCAAAACTTAAAAAAAAATGAATGTGCCCTTTTTATGTTGGACCCCCCCCCCCTCAGAAAAGACCCTAGATCCGCCCCTGAGCATGGTTGTAAAAGGAAAGCGTTTGCCACAAAATGATTCAAAAGTTTTACAACAAGCCTCTTGCATTTTAAGTCAGGTGAAATCGCACATCACCGGAAAGATCTTAGTCTCCTAAATCAGTACACGTTCAGAAAACAATTTAACCCTTTCTTTAATTTGTTATTACATACAGCTTTCTGTGCAACATCTGTAATGTCTTCTACCCTGTACTGAAATAATTAATCGAAGGCACAGCTTCCAATCGTAGGAATTGCTCTACTTTGCTGCTCAAATTCTCTCCGTAACGGGTTCAACTAATGAGGTGTTAGGAAGAAGATCAAACGTTCCTTAGACTCTTTGAAGCAATGTTTGTTTCCGACGGTCGTCTTGCTTTTCTTCTCAAATTTTTTTTATCTCAATACCTAGATCAGCTAGAATCAGTGATGCATTGTCAAAATGACCATGAGAGGACACACCCTTAACGTTGAACTCGTTTACTTCTCGTTGCCAGCCATAATGTAAAAATGTGAAATTTTAACCTTTCGTCGTTATTCGTCACACTAAATATAATTTTATATAATGCCAGCTGAGAAATTCTTTACAACTTACTATTCGAACAGTCACCTAACGTTGAACTCGTTTACTTCTCGTTGCCAGCCATAATGTAAAAATGTGAAATTTTAAGCTTTCGTCGTCATTCGTCACACTAAATGTCATTTTATATAATGTCAGTTAAGAATTTCTTTACAACTTACTTTTCGAACATATTTCGTAGTGATGGGAAAACTGGCTATAAAATGAGAAAAAATGTATACGCTTGAACAGTGTTTCCATCAGATAACATATTAAAATCGTGGGGGCCCAACTGAAATACATTACCCAATCGTTTTAATGAAAATCCTGAGTAAAGCTTGGTGATTGGCAGAAACATACCTCACTTCAAAGAATTTATTAACAATGGCCTCTGTCTCGGGATAACTTGGAAAAGAAAACCCTTGCAACTGCCTTGAAAAAACGTGGTCATTTTAAGCGTAAGGTTGAAATCGCTATTAATTGGGCACTTACAGAGCGCCCGAAGACTGCCGAAAAAGGGAGGCGCTTTCACATCGCGTACCTCTTGTCGTTAAATACCACCCTGTGTACCGGATATCCTGCAAACTTACCCAGCACCAGTCGCTATTGCATCTTTATCCTACTATGGAGGAGGCTGTACCCCATAAAACACTGTTATCCTTTAGTCAGTCTCCTACTTTGGGTCATTTACTGGTGAAGGCGAAAGTTATCTCAAAGGGTTCAAATTTTGGCCCCAGCAAGAACTGTAATAAAAACTGTATATTATGCAGGAGTCTTGTTAACGCTATTAAGGCGACCAGTAAATTTAATGGTAGATTTTTTAAAGTGCAGGCTGCTAATGTCAACTGAACGTCTACTTGGGTGGTGTACTGCATTTTCTGTTCAAAGTGTGGGTTGCAGTATGTGCGGATGACTACAAATCTTAAAGAACGTAGGGCGAACCACCGTAGTGCCATAAGGAATAGGGTTAGAAGAGGGGATGGGGTTGATTTCATGAAGGAGGCTGGTTTACCCCCACCTGTCGTGGCGTAACAAGGACCTTGCTCTCTTTCGCAATGGCAGGACTTGTTGCGTTCCGTGATAGTGCAGGTTTGATTCGCTAAGTGATCTATGAGTAAAGTGTTAAACCATGTTAATGCACTTATAAATTTTACCATGAATTGGAGTATGTGCCAAATATGTTAATGTCTTTAACACCTTGCGTGTTGTATTGAATGTTGTGCCAAAGATATAGCCATTTCGGCTAGTATCGCCTATAGACCCTTTTCCAGTTAGCAATTACAAAGGATTATGGGATAGAGTATTGGTGTGGGTCGTTTTTGTCAATGGCATTTTACTGTGGACAAAAACGACGTACACCAAAACTATATCCCACAATCCTTTGTAATTCCTATTTGGAAAAGGGTCTATGGAACTCTGCAGAGGATAAAGGAAGTAAATCGCACGTAGAATTACTATTATGTGAAAGAAAACTTGAATAAGCCAAACTTGTATCTAACAAAAAATGTGTAGGAATAACATTTCCTTTCTTTGACACTATACTTTCATGGCTTTATCATATTGTTGCTTCCATACTTAATGACCTCAATGACCTGGAAAAGTACTTTTATTTGAAAGAAAGCTTAATAAGCCTTTATGCATTGTATCTAACTAAAAGATATGCACAATTAACGTTTTCCTGCTTTGATACTACACTTTCATGTCTTTATCATATTGTTAATTCTGCATTTAACGACCTTTCCAGTAACGATCGATTTGTTATCACTTTTTGAAAAGCAAAATGTATAACATTTGATGCAATTACCTACGACACGTTCCTGGCACTTGTCATCGAACTGAGAATTATTCTAAAAAATATGTCACATGTCTGTCTATGAACTTTAGTGAAATAGTTCGACCGTTCAAAAGTGTTGTACCCGGCACTCGACCTTACTAACGTTACGTTTCATCTAAATGTAACAGTTTATATATACATACATACATATATATATATATATATTTATATATATGTGTGTGTACACACATTTATGTAAGACCTTTGGGAGACAATTTTCTTTGCTATTTTAGGGAGACATTCGATGTCTCCCTATGATTTAGGTAGTATTTCTAGACATTTTTTTGTCAAAAATAGTTTCAGAATGTTTTTTGATGTAATAATATAATAATATCATATTTTGATAGTGTCAAGGTTAGAGGTTAGGTTTAGGGGCTAGAAAATTAAGTTAGAAATTAGTGTGTAAGTCAATGGATATATGCAAATATACAAATATACAATTTAGCTTAGGAGCAGAATCCGAGTGTACTACTCTACCAGAGACAGTAGGATTCATCTACTGACCATTACGTATCCAAAATCCAAGTGTGCAAAGTATCCGTACTGTCTACCTTCATATATGGTGTTTAAAAGGTTTTCGGTTTTTAACCTCTGGTGACCTCAAATAACCTTTGCCCTCCCCCCCCCCCCAAAAAAAAAACAATAGGGTCTTCCTGTTTTCCTCTTAGTACGATAAACTTATATACCAGATATAAAAGTATTCACTATTGCTATCTTCAGATATCGTGTTTTGAAGCTAAGCGTCACAAGCACACATACATCAGGCCCGGATCCAAGGGAGGGGGGCTTTCCCGGGCCCAGCCCCACCTTTTCGCCACATGAACAATAAAAAATACGCGAAAGTTAACATAATGTTAATCTAGGAGAATATTCAAGGGGGCTTTCAGTCCGCCTTTTCGAAATGTCTGGATCCGCGCCTGTACATGCACACATACTAGGAAACACGCAAACATGCACTCACCAGCATGATTGCATGGATTCCTTTCGCCGTCGGCAAGGAATCAAAAACCTGCAACCTATACAGCAAGGGAGAATAGGTAAACCTTGTCATTCCCAAATGTACGATATGCGAGCAGAGTTCGTAGTAGCGTCCATTACTTGTAACCCAACTTCAGATGACAGGCAAAGTCTTTAAGGACTCATCAAATACGATTGATTCCGTAATGTTGCAATTTTCTGATGTGCAGAAGCAATTTCTTAAAATCAGTTACCATTCCCGTGTCAAAGAACTTACAGAAATTGATATGCACTCTACAATAAGGATAGGCTTTACAAAGAGCACTGTGCATAAACGGCAGTAAAATATTCAATAACTAACTCAATGAAGGGTCATGATCCTATTTCTTAGGTAATGGATTTACCATGCTCGAGTGGCAAAGGTCACAGACAGCTGAGTAAATAGATAATCAAATGAAAACATTGTTGTGGAAAAAACTTTATTCAAATGTTAGATTCCGACAGAATTGTCTGGAGTCTACTTAAATAGGCTAGTACAGTACGCTTATAGCAAGACTAAAAGATCCATAGCTGTCCTCTTTTAATTGACAATTTAGATGCAGCTATATTAGTCATGAAAGTTTCCGGAAAGTTAGTTCTGGTAGGTTGATGGGAAAATCGAAAAGATAGTTAACATACTAGTTAATAAAATAAATAAATCGAATTACAATGAACGTCTCTCCATAATGTTTCAGGTGGTTACGTAACGTCAGGCTGCAATTAAAACGTCTATCGTCAACAAAATTTTAACGCAGTTAAACATTCTTGAAGGTGTAGAGAGAAAGGAGAGAGGTAGACATAGAATTCGATATCAGTGTTCTTCATCGATTTTACTGCATCTCTAGTTGGAGATTCTATCTCTCTTTCTCTCTCTGTATCTCTTTGGAATTCAAGCTATCATTCCATCCATTGTCATGCTGTGCACTTATATCATTAAAAACATCATGAGTAGCGACGGCCAGCATGGCAACCGTTATCTTGCAACTCCTGAAAAACTTCCATAGATTAAAGTAAAGGAAGCCCGTAACCAACAAGGGGGGGGGGGAGACAGGGTGGTACCTCTTTGAGAAAATAAAATTGATAATTGCCTTAATGGATTTTAGTGCATCTTGCCCCTAGCAAAATATCCACCTGAAAGTTATATCTTCCCCTTCAGGACCTTGTCTGGGAACGGCCTGGAGTAAAGACATCAGAAACTGCATACCTCAGTACATACAACTATAGGTAATTTAAAGTCTGTAAAGAAATTTCCTCTTTTATGTTCAATTTTTACGTTGCGTTCAAAGTTCCATTTGAAACTTTTCACATTGTTAACGATGGGTTCATGTAGACTTTCAGAGCAGAGTGCGATCCAAAACAGTAAAGTCAGTATGATCCTCTTAATCCTGGGCTCCGATCCGGCAAGAGAAACAAATTGAGATAAAAATGAAATTAGATACAAAGAACAAATGTGTCAACAATTATGATCAATCTTATTCTGGACATGAAAAACCCAAGCAACCCTACCATCTAGATTGCGCAAAAGGCCTCTGAATTATCAAATTGGCAGGATGTTAGCTCGATTAAAAGAGACCAGTGGTGTACTAAGAGGTGGGGCGGTCTGGCCACTGCCCTCGAAGACGTCTCATGATCAAGCCAGAAAAGTACTGCATAATGTGCATTTCCAAACATATAATCAGTTCAAAGCTCAAACAACGACAGAAACAAACTATATTTAATATACAAAGAAAATCTTAAAAATTCTAAAATTAAAAGCCTGGGTTACCCTTTCTCTTAGACCTAGTCAAAAAGTAATAATTTCAACACATAATGAGAACTTTTTGGCGTATCATCAGTTACAAAGCTTTGCCAAAAGTAGAAATATTCTATTCTCTGTGACTTCACATAAAATGGAAGCCTGCAAGAGCATGAGGCTGAATCATATATACCACTAAAGAAATCCAGAGCAGAGGGGCGGGGATAGATTGGACATTACATTTACGTGTCTACATTTCTGTAAACTTCTCAAATCCTCCGGAGTTTCTCTTTATGGTCTTCTACCTGGCGTTACTCCTGGACCTAACCACGTGCCTGTAGTTGCAGTTGTTTGTTTGTCTCCTTTTTTATTCCATAAAGCACCGTCTAGTCTTTTTCCAGGTAAACAGACTCATTTGATAATAAGTACAAACGAATTATAAAATTGCATCCAATATACTACGTCTGTTAGGTAAACATTTAGAAAGTTCAAGCCAAATCGATTTACACCATTTTGATATGTTTCGTGTAATTCCCAGTCCAACTTTAAAGTCCTCCTGTTTTCATTGATTCACTTTGATTATGATCGTAAGAAATTACAAAATACTCGTCTTTGGTGACGATAAACACACCGCAGAATTAACTCTCTATCTGTGTCTTCGGCGAGATAGGGAATTGATTACTTGGTGAATGTTTTCCAAGTCGAACTGTTCTAAAGATCAGAGAATGTAATCGGAAGTTTTAGATCGGCTTATTCAACATTACCTTGGAGGTATTCGGTTGTATTGGGTTCAAGGATTCGTCTGGGATTTACATTAAGCCACTTAATCAGAACTTAAGTAACAATTTGAACAAAATGGAAGAAGCTTGAAACACTTAATGTCAATGCACTTCAAAAGAAGTAGAAATTAAAGTCTCACTCCTTTTTAGACATAAGGCTTGAGCTTGGATCTTTCTCCAAATCCACAAGTAGTTTTAAAGGGACAAATTCAGGGGTCTAAGGGGTACGGAACCTCTCTTTTACCAGTAAGAAATATCTAGTAGGCTGTTCCGTTCATTTTTCCTCACAAGTTGGTCACAAACTACCAAACGTTTCGTACGTCCTTCGCAAACCATCAAATTTCTGCGCCCTTTAGCCTTTTGTTCTATTGTGTCTGTAATACCAGCCCGCCAATTGTATTTTTGTCAAAGGATACAGAAACGGGGTTTCATAACAATTCTAATGCGGAATTTCGACGCTCTTTGCGCATAATTGCCACGGTTAACACTCCATGCCTGATGACCGTTATTATAATGCATGATATTATTCTAGCGAGCACTATTTTGCGAAAACAAGAGGCATATAAAGTCCAACCTTAGGCTTGCATCCGTTAAGAGACGATAATGCAGAAATACAATAATATGAACAACGTTTGTAGCGTTGGGTAGGTCATACATAGCTTGAATTTTATTACTACACAAGTTTATTCAAAGGTCATTAAGTGCATTCACAGAGAACACGCATTATGAATCATGCTTATTAATCCTGTACTACTCCTTTTGTTATACCTTTGCTCCTTTAGCTGTCATTCCCCATTGTAGCTGCTCATTCTCGTTCGGAGGCACCTCCCCGGTTAAAATCATCATAGTAACGTAATTACCCCAATTAGTAGCATGGAAGAGAAATGATATTGGAAGTCAAGAGATAAGGACCAAACAGGCCGACCTAACTGAATGGTCTTCACGCAGGTGTGTTTCTCTTACCCGGTACATCAGTATAAGTTTAAAAGGAGTAAAAGCTGTGTCACTAGGAAATCATGTGATACCAGCTGGCAGCGATTTAAATATATTGTCCGTTTTTCTTTAAATCGTTACGAGAATCTACACAATCTAGAAGGAGTGACAGTCAGAGTCAATGCCTAAATGTTTTACTTTGCTTTAAATTGAAATATATGTTCTGTCGATTATACTTAAATTCCCTGATAATTCCTCTGTGCACCTCATTTTTTTACTTTAATTGACTTATATTACTCTGTTTTACGACTCATTTGTGGCGTATGTTCGTCTGTGTATGAGTGTATGTTGTTCTACTAACTGCCTAATTAAAAGTGCAATTGGCACTTTCACGCTTTTGAGTAGTCATGTTGCCGGTGGCTCCTTTCTATCTGGGCTCAAGCCACCGATTCGTTTCTTCTACTTTGAACATCACCAACCGCCTTAATTCGATTTTTAGGTGACACGCTATCAACGTTATTAATGTTTATAGTGACTGAATTGTAAAATTTTTGTCCGCCTTGCTGGTAACACTGTTCTACATCAATTAAGTTATATTACTGATGAAATTCGAAATTGAATCTTGACATTTGAAATTTAGATATACAAGCGCCAATCTTATGCTTGATATTAAGGAGACACACACACCGATCACTCTGGAAAAAATCCTGTTGAACCTATTTCACAGGTTTGTACATGTAGAAAAGCTTATTGGAAACAAGCATCAACAGGGTTCTACATGATTTCAACAGGTATCAATAGGAACGTGTTTGGTGGTAAGACAAACCTGTTGATACCTCTTGACCCTGTTGACTGTAACAGGTAAATGGTAAATTGCCACTTTAACCATTCGATATGTGGGTCTATTACGTCGTATATTGAATCGCCAGTTTGAATCTACACTCATTTTACGGCAATCAAAGTACGGATATTAGTGGCAAATTTGAGAGGTCAACAGTACATGGAGGCTACGAAAATATGCCTAAATGTGTAATATTCTAAAACAAATCAGAACAGAAGGCTACAAACTAGGCTTGTTACCGAAAGGGGCCAAGTTGTCGTCACCAAAGAACAACGATTTGATTACCAGACTAAATAAAAGCAAAGAAGCCGCAAATGTTCCTTATAGGAAAAAAAATTGGACGGAACATTCCCCACCTAAATTCTTTTGAAAGAAAACCGTAGTACCTAAATGTTTTGTTTTTTTATTATAATTGCGCATATAAAGCTGTCATCTCACTCGGATACACATGTCGTTAACTTCTCAATACGGAAACATTAATGGTGCACCGGTAAGTTAGCTTGGGCATTGAGTCTTACGAGTGAATGTATTCGTTATTTAAACTTTTTCTTTATATGAATGTTATGGAGACTTCTAGAGTTAATGTCTTTCCTGCCACTTAAAAGAAACAGGCCAGTTCTTGTAGTGAAAGTAATCTGATAATGACTAAAAAGAAATCCTAGGTAATCCAGGTAAGTCAACATTTCATGTGCGTAATACAAAAAAAAAAAGTAATGTAATTGTAAAACAATTTGCCGTTCCGTAACCTGCATCTCCAAATGCTTAACTTTCAGAACCCTGAAAGAGCATTCAAAATTTGAAACCTAGAATCCAGTGGTAGATATTTACTCTGAAAACTTGGTAGAATGGAGCAAGTCAACGGCGACGAAGGTGGTCACGGAGCACTAAATGCTCCTCCTGACGACTTGAGTCGAGGGGTCTGCCACAGGGCCCCTGGTGGGGTCCAAAAGGCCAAGCCCCGGAAACTTTAGGGTCTTTACAAAATTGTGAGCATTAAATTGAAGACATCTAAAGGACACTGGATGAGCACTAAACAGATCACAGAAATGATAATTCGACCATTTTTGTATGTTAGTAAGGTCAAGAGGCAACTCTCTAGGGGGGTCTAGGGGGCAAAGCTCCAGGAAGCCTTCGGGTGTTTACAAAATGCTGAGCATTAGAATGAAAAGCTTAACCATTTCCAAAGGAAATTGTATGCTGGTCTAAGTTGTACGTAACGCCAGTCAATTTGTCGATTCAAAGGGTCGGTGCGCAGTGGGTATATATACACTTGTCGGGGACAAACGGTTTTGTTTTGCGATTTACACTGTACCGACGTGGTTCGAATAGAGACACTCAGAGAAGGTGCATGGAATATATCTTTATAAGGCCCCTAGCTACAAAATTTTGACACAGGTAGGGCTCAAGTTGAAATGACCCAAAGGTCCAAAACGGGCCCCGGGAACGCGGTGAGCTCTAGCGGCAGCTCGGGTGTGCATGTGAATCATTTCACTATCTGAAAATGGCATTGAATTTGCCCTAAACAGACCTCGAAATTGGAACTCGACTTCTAATTTTGTAATTGTACCAATGGCCGGTAAATCTGATGGCGCAAGGGGATTTGGGGTGAGGGAGGTAGATGCTATGTATAGGGGTTGCATTAAAACAATAATACAACCCAAAACTGTTTGAAAGGGATTGGCAATGTCCCAAGCATCTCCGATAGGTGCGAACAAAGTGAGCCGATAAATAATATTTTAAAGATAGTGCAATATAGTGTACCGTGCGTCATCCTAAATTACAAAAGTTATCCAGATTACTAAAAATTGCCCTCCATTCTTTCCGTTTCTTCTTCCATCCACTTTGCCCTTTCAGCAGTCGGTAATTTGAGCTGTCCATCCTAGTCAAAACCGTCATGCAAGGGCTTTCCCCTGGCAGATACTCTGCCGCTTGTGGTTCGAGAGGGTAAGTGGGGGTAGACACTGCATGGGACGTTGGAAAAATAATCTTGCTCAAGCTGACATGTGATAATAAAGCACAACAATGCACTTGGGTTGCCCGCGAAGAACGCCAGAATTGCATTTGTGAAGTCGTTTAAAGACAGACTGTCATCACCCCAAAGTATATTTTTAGTGTATGTATATCAAAATTCTCAGTTGGTGACTGCTCTTTGATTGACATCGAAGTTTGAAAATTTGAAAGATGCAGAGTAGCTCACATTCCACACAAGGCAGAGAGAGTACTTTTATTACATTTTATAGCCTTGTGTGCTCACCAGGACATGGCCTTAAGCAATAAAACAGGTTTATTCTTGCACAAATTAGAGCCTCATACAGTTATGGGAGGAGCTAGAAGATGCATAGTTGGGAGAATTGGAACTGTCTGGGATCATGAAAATTCCCCTTTAAGCTAACTAATTGTTTACTTTATTTCACACTATTCAAATGTTATCAATTTGATTACCAAAACAATAGAAAGAAATTATTTTATACTATATTGAAAATCTGGGGAGATGTTTGTATAGAAAAGCAAATATCCAGAAGGGGGTTTTCCGACTCCAGCCTGGGCTCCCCTGTTTCCTTCACAACTTTTTAGAAGATTTTTTAGCTGCACTACAATATTTAGGTACTGTATACTTGTATTGATTGTTAGATTCCATGAAACTGCATCTAACAGTGTTTGAATTTTGATTTTTTTTTTAGGGCATTCTAGACTCCTGCCGACTATTTTGAACGGAAACGCGCAGGGCCCGAATCCGGACTTGGACTAAATTAAGAACTCGAGTCCGTGTTTGACGTAGCTCCGAATTTGTCCGGAATGGGAAGTCCTGAAATTAGAAGTAGCCCGAATGGTATTGAAGACGAGTCCACAAAATGAAAGTTGCCTAATGTAACTTAAGACTACATTGTTAATGACACAAGGTTTAATACATGAATGGTCAAACACACTCAACTACATTGTAGGGTGCGCCGTACTATAAAAAGACTCCTTGAACGACCTTTTTAGTTTATTACATCTAAAAAATAGTGTAAAAACCATTTGCTACGATGTGCTACATTGTCAAATTGCCGGTGTCTGAAATTAACATGGGATATGGGCTAATTCATGGACTCGAAATTGGCTCGAAGTCGGGTTAGGTTGACTTGAATACATTTCTGGATACAGGGTCATTGATAACTAGCCTGTTCTGAAATTGCTTTGTGGTCGCACTGTATTACAATGCACAATCCCGTTCACAATGTTTATTTGCATACGTAAAGGGGACCGGCGCATGTTTACACTCTTTTTGGGATCATGTTTTAGGATTATGTTTTGAGATCCACCCTTTACTAAACATAGACCTATGATTTAATAGGAATAGGTAACATCATGTCGGCATTTCAAATGATCGCAGAAATGCATAGTACAAATTTGTAAGTGCGGGTTTTTGCAGTCGTCCCCAATGTAAGGACGGATTATGACAGGGCATGCGGCACGTTTTAAAGCCTTTATATCTCAGAGGCAACGAATATGGCTAAAGCAAAGTAGACGATTATTTCATTTTGAAGTCCCAAGACATGTCAAACGTTTCATCTAATATTCTGTTTTCAAAAGCACTGAATTTGGAACACTTTGTGTCTGAGTACTTTTCGGTCAATTGGCACAAAATTGTAAAATATGCACAATGTAGGTATGCAAGTCTTGTGCCCATTGCTAGCATTGATAGGAAGGAAACAAAACAACCAAATCTTTCACATGTTACATACTCAAGAATAATAGTTGGGAAATTAGATTTTGCTCTACTATGTAGTACCACAGATTAACTCCACGGACATTTTCGCACAGAAACGAAGGCTTTGAGCGTCGGTTGTTTTTGTCTTCCACAATTTACCGTCATTCTGTGCAACCTTGTCGGTCCAAGATAACGAGATTAACTACAAAGAGAACTTTTCCGTTAAAGAAAATTCTCCTTGACTCGTGACTGATGTCTAGAAAACCGTAGTTTTAAACTCGAAAATTGTGCCTAATTATACAAAGTATCTCTCTTGCACATGCAGTGTCTGTTATGGTACACTTTCCTTCTCAGCATTCATTGTATATCGAAGTTCCCAACTCGTCTATTTAATCCCTTTTAAGTATCGAACTTTGATTGACCGTAATCTTTCTTTCTATTGTTTAGTCACTGTTGACTGAAATCTCTTGCTGGTGATCTGCTAATTTCATATCCAAGTGATGCTGAAACAAAGGTTATTGTTCAAACATGCCAAGTGTGAGATTTGCTGCCGACAATGACCAAACGTTTATCAAGATTTTCATTCAAACGAGTCTCATTAAACTTTTCAATATTGTACTGCTACTACATTGAACTACTTTTGTTTCCTTACGCTTTGGTTGCGTCATTTGCTTGAGGTATTTTTTTTATGAATTTCTCTCAGTTTTGGTAATTGTTTGAGGGTAGCAAGGATTAAGCATGTATGCTCTAGAGAGTAGAAAAGTCTGGTGACTAGGTGAGAATTAAGTTAACAGGATCGAAAAAGGGTTTAGGTAACTCCTTCCTTTCCCATTCATGATGGCTTTAATAGTAGTGTTTCAACCTACCTCTGTTTATTCCAACCCTCTTTACCTACTAAGAAACAGAAAACGCCAGATGCAATAAAATGAAATGAACCAACACTCAATATCAAATTGTTTTGAGGCAAAGATGTCCCCACCCCCTTTCTCGACCGTTTTTGAGGGATACGCCTGCTAGATAGCCCAATTTGCGGAACTGGTCAGGCTGCATATTAGCTGTCATAGGCGTACGGGGAGATATTTCACGGGGGGGGGGGGGGCGGAGGGTGTTTGCCCTGAAAACGTTGTAAATTGCCCTGGCTTTCCCTTTTACAACGATAGCACTCAGGACGGGTATGGATGATTTCCCTCCTAAAAACTATAAAGAAAGATATTATTTCGGGAGATATTATTTCGTTGTGCAACTAATAAGCATTTTGCCCTGTTGGCAAACGCCGCTGCCCGCCGCACTGCCCACTGCACAGCACCCTTGCCCTGAAAATACAAGTGTCAGTGCCCTGAAATAAGTATTTTCCCTGCTCTGGGAGGGCTGCAGCCCCCAGACCCCCCGCCTAGTACGCCTATGATAACTGTACTCATACAAAACGATTCTTTTGCGTACTTACTGCTTATATCGACAGAAGCCAGCAAATCGTAACCAATAGTATTCGGTTACACAAAATTTTTCGGGATCTTCCGTGTCTTGATCTTCTTACCGGTACACGATTATGAGCCTTCTGTCTTTACCGAAATTAGAGTGGTCACACTAAGTGGTATTGGTGATGATCGAAACTCATGTTAAGTTGCCCGTATATTTCTCTTGATTACCAAATGCCAAGAAATCGTTTCTAGCAGTGTCTGATTTTCCCAGACCCCTGTGTCTTGACCACCCAACATTGCAGTGGTCGCACGTCAAAGCACTCATCATGCACAGAAATTATGTTCCGTTGTGCATTTATCTTGATTGTCAGGTGCCAGGAAACATTTAGCAGTGTCTCATATCAAAATTGTCCCTGAACCCCTACCAACTCTCCATCGAGGCTTCGTGGATTCGACGCTCGAACCAGAGAATCAAACCTGTCTTTCACGAGTTAGCCCCCCGTAAATCCTGGATCCGCCCTTGATAGTCACTCCCCACTTGTCAAAACGTGGGGGATGTACGGTATCCCCTCATCCTCCGGGATTTACGAAAATGCAAGAATCTGAATATAGGTAGGCTGATTTGTGACAGAAAGAATTAAGTAGGCCCACATATTTTCCTCTTTTCAATTTACGGAAATATGTAAACATATTTCACAGTCTTTGACTTTTTCACTTCTTTAAGAACTGTGAGATCACAAAACTCTTTCCAAAGTCCCCTGGCAAAGAGCCTACGGGTGAAACCAAACATTACTCCCGGATGAATTCTGCTCCCCGAAGAAGCTATAAGTATCAAAAAAAAGACACCAAATTTAACTGACGAACCCCTCGATCTTCAGACCCCTTCATAATGGGTCTGAAAGTGTCATGCCTTGTCCCGTTCTAGACTGACTGAAAAAACAGGTACTACACATGATCTTAGTTAAAAGGCCGGAAGCGATCACAGTTCTTTAACAAACCATCAATTTCAAGTGAGATCCTTAAATTGAGGGTCGACGATATCCATTATAGCTGACTTCACCGGATCAGGATGGATGTGGCTATTGAATGAGACTCAGAGCGAAACGTTGGCCCAGGAACAATACAAATGTCGTGAAAACAGTGTGCATGTTATTTTATTCTTTATATCCTTATTTTTCAGGGCCGTTCAGGACTACCAGGAAAGACCAACACCTAAAGTTATGTTCAGAGTCTTTGATGAAGACAAGAATGGGAATATAGACGCATGTGAATGGATGGAAGCTGGAATGACGACAAATGTACGGGATTTTGTAAAGATCCTCGATGAAGTCGATAAAGACAGTGAGTTTTGGAAATTTGTGGTCATTAGAATTAAGAAACGTATTCCCAAGAAGTATCGAGACTTTACAATACTTTTCATACTCCCAGATTTCAACGGTCCTACAAGATACTTGACTTAAGTGAAAGGTGCCTTATTGGATTATAAAAAAAGTCGAGAGGGTTTGTTAGGGAATACCTGCCTAACTGCATTAACGTTATGATCAGGCATGTTTTTCTGTAGAAGCCATCACTGGTTTCTCATCTCAGATTACGTTTAAATTAAAATTATTGGAGTAACCATAATGAAGGTGCTAACTAACATGAACTGCTTCAAAACATTTAAAGTTCTTAGTTGAATAACGGGTAAGGAAATATGAACATTTGTTACAATAAGTAATAAAAGGAAATACCTTTCTTTCGATCTCCTCTCTGACGGACGGCACCATCATAGACTAGTGGCCTCTTTGTGATTATTTCTATGTTTTTAACTATTTGTTATTACGGACATCATTAAAAGTGTTACTTTCGAGGCCTGTTTAAGACATGTTTCTGTTACATTGGCATTTTATGTTAATGGGAGGGTGTCCTGGAGATTTACGTAGGAGCTATGCTAGACCCCAAATTTCTCAACACTACAAGCTGGACGTAGGTAAGTGCTTCTCAATGGGGTCTGCTAAGGGATTTGGAAATATTTGGGGCAATTTGAAGCGAAAGAGAGAAGGGTAGGTTGTGATGATCAAGTGTGGTACGAAGGGTATCTCAGCGTTTTTCACCTTGACAGATATATGATCTAAGTATCCTACTGGCTAGCTTATTCGGAAATTCCAGATGACTCATCTGACACTGCATAACAATTTTCAAATCGCATTTCCAGCCGGGAAACCACATGCTGTAGTGTTTAATCTCAGATATTTCTAAGGAGGACGCCACTAATCCGGCCGTCTTGGCCATTTAAGCCATTAATTATCACAAAAACTGGCTGTCTCCTCTAGATTTGCAGATTATTACTCAACCAATTCATAGAGAGTAATGCTTTGTTGTGTACTTACATTTGTTGCCGGATGCCAGAAATTCACACTTTGGTCTTCATGTCTGAGTGATAGCCCCATATCTTCCTTTCTATTCATTTTGAACGATCGTAAACACTGGTTAGCCTTTTTCAGTTTTGCAGAGTCACACATAATAATGATATGCGACGGTACTAAAATACTGTTTAAAATAATGTTCAATTACCAGTTGCCAGGTATCCCGCTTCTCTCAGAATTTTTCCAAGATTTTCCTAGGGAAGACCTCTAGACGGTCTTTTGGGACTACTTGTATTTGGTTTATGGAAGTCTAATGTTGACTCTCAAAGGTGAGTCTCCCTCATCTCTTCTTAAAGAAAACCAAGGAGCCTTGCAAGGCAGATAACATGACCACTGAGTTAGTCGTAATGTCCATCAGCCCACTAGTTAGTCAAAGAAAGTGCCTGCAAAAATGCATAGGTTTTTGTTTTACTGTTTAGGGAGGAGCTTGTGGTAAAGTTTTGCCCAGGTAAGAGAATTAGGGGAATCAAAGGGGATATGATCAGAAGCACTAACAAAGTGTCAAGTCACCGAGTATCTTCCTCCTGCAATGCTGCCCAAACCATCTTCGCCACGTCTAACAGAGACCACCTGCTCCGTCACTAAATGCACTGGAAGTATATAGAGGTCGTCTGGGCACAATTCTTCTCTAATTTATGCGGGATATTATTCAGACCTCGCGACAAACTTAAAGGAGAAAGTTGCAGTCATTGTTCTTAAAATAACTGTTTTAAGTAAGCGATGTTGTAATTTTCAGTTCTTCAACAACCCCTACATTCGTGAGGTGCTATGATTCTAACCTCTTCTCTACTATAAATTAAACACATTTCCCCTACATATGCTGATCAGCGGTCGCATCCATCATCCACACCAACCAAGGCAATTACAATCTGTCATAGTTGCATTTTTTACAAGAATCATCCTTACCATCTACAGAAAATTTACGATTCACCCTTGCAACCCTTACTCCAAATCCAGATATGGATTGATATCTGGATATATCTGGCTAAATACAGTCTTTATATGGCCATATCGAGCCAGATATACAGCCAGATTTAGATGCCTTGATGCATTATATCAAGTTTTATATGGCCATATAATAATAATAATAATAAATTAGGCTTATATAGCGCCAATCAGTTCCAAGCTGTTACTGCTCAAGGCGCTTTACAAGAAAACAGAGAAGTTCATTAAGTATAAGCAGTATTGAACAAATGAGTCTTAAGTAAACCCTTAAAAACAGAAAGTTGCGAGCAAGCTCGTAAATCGTCTGGTAAACTGTTCCATAAAGATGATGCACAGTACTGAAAACTTCTACAGCCATAGGTTTTCAGGCGTAGTTTTGGTACAGATAAATATGATTTGCAGGAGGATCGAAGTGGGCGAGTTGGAATATATGGCAAGAGAAGTTGTGAAAGGTACTTAGGCTCGCCCAAGACATAAGCCCGAAAGGCAAGTAGTAGCAACTTATACTGAATTCTAGAGCTTATTGGAAGCCAGTGGAGTTCTTTGAGGATTGGAGTAATATGGCAGTTTCTCCCTTTCCTTTTTACAATACGAGCAGCAGTGTTTTGTATCTTCTGGAGTTTCTGAATAGCTGATTCAGGGAGGCCATGTAGGAGTGAATTAAGAAAATCAAGCCTTGAAGTAATAAAGGCATGCACTAGTATCTCACAACTCTTACTGTCAAGGTACTTCCTCATTTGACTGATTTTCCTCAGTTGGCAATTTGCAGAACGACAGAGATTTGTTACATGATGTTCAAGAGTCATAGTATGGTCAAAATAAGCTCCTAAATTTCTCACTTTTGAAGAAATGTGAATTTGCTCTCCACCAACATTAAGTGTAGGGAAAGTGGGTGCAACATCTGAAAAGCGTGATTGGAAAACAATAAATTCAGTTTTTTCGCAAGTAAGTTTCAGTTGATTGGTTGCAAGCCAGATGTTGACAGCGTTAATACAGGTTTCCATTTTGTGGAAAGCAAATGGCACAGAATCTCGGTCAAAAGCTAATAGAAGCTGAGTATCATCTGCATAATGATGGAAATAAACATCATGACTGCGAATAACATCACTTAACTCAGCAAGATATAAGGAAAACAGAACAGGTCCAAGTACAGAGCCCTGTGGAACACCTGTAGTTAAAGGACGTTGAGATGGGAGAGCATTTTCAATCTTAACATGCTGAAAACGCTCTGTAATATAAGATTTAAACCATGACAGAACAGTTCCGCATAATTTGTACTTCGACTGGAGCCTTTCTAGTAAAATAGCATGATTTACTGTGTCAAATGCTGATGATAAGTCTAATAAAACTAAAAGAACATAACGACCTTCGTCAAGTTGAGAGGTAATGAAATTATGGACTGCATTTAGGACAGTTTCTGTACTGTGGCCAGACTTGTAGGCAGATTGGAAAGGTTCAAGAAGGTTATTATGTACAAGGTGGTCCATCAAACGAGATAAAACTGCCTTTTCTAGAACTTTAGAAATGAAACTCAGGTTCAAGATAGGCCGAAAATTATTCAGACAGTTTCTATCCAAGGTGCTTTTCTTAAGTACAGGAGTCACTTGAGCAATTTTAAAGGATTCAGGAACAGATCCTGTTGACATGGATGTATTTACAATTTTTGTGATAACAGGAATGAGCTCAGCTGAACAATGTTTAACAAGCCATGTTGGCACTGGATCAAACGTACAAGATTTAGATGGAGAGCTCATGATAATTTTGTGTATTTCTTCTTCCGTCACTTGAGGGAAATTTTCAAGAAAAGAACCTGGCGATTCATCAGGTAGACAAATAGATGGTAGAGAGACTCTTTGGGAATTTAATCTGGAGCAAAGTTCAGAGATCTTATTGGAGCAGTAAAAAGAGAACCGTTCAGACAACTCAGTTGGACATGAGTAGGAAGGCAAGGTTGTAGATGAACATTTGTTAGTGAGATAGTCAACAGTCCTGAAGAGTTCCTTAGAAGATGAAGCACTGGATATAACGTTAGCATAATAATCAGTCCGTGCTGTACGAATTTTGTTCCGAACAACCTTGCATTGTTCCTTAAACATTTCTCTATGAACAGTCAAACCGCTTTTCTGCCATTGGCGCTCAAATTTCCTCCTTAGTTTCTTTGACTGTACAATATCAGGACCAAACCATGGTTCATTCTTGTCAGGTTTGACAACCTTCCTTATAATGGGAGCATGTTCATCCAGAATACTTCTTAGAGAATTGTAAGCAGAAACAAAGGTAGACAAGAAGTTTGCTTGATCAGTCTTGAAAATTGGGCTGTTTTTAATGTCTGCTTGAAACTTAGCAAGGTCAATATTACGTGTCCTGCGAAAACATATCGAGGATCCTTCCACAGCTGCAAACTTTCCACAGGTAATATTTCCAGTTATCAACATGTGATCAGAAACAAGAGGGTCATGTATAGAAATATTTTTAATAATTTGCTCCCAGGAATGAGTAATAACTAGGTCAAGGATGTGACCATGTTTGTGAGTTGGTACAGATACATGTTGGCAAAGGTTTTCTGAGTAGAGGAGTGAAGAAAATCGTTTCACATCTAAGCATTCAGAGTTATCCATTTGAAAGTTGAAATCACCAACCATGAGCAACATTCCAGGAGTGGTGTTTAAAAGCTGTGTGTAATCAGTAAATTCATCCAAAAACTGATTTACAGTAAGTTTATTTTTAGCTGAAGGAGGTGGACGATAAATGACTACCACTCTTAGATTTGCAGGTGCACTGAAAACTTCAAGACTCTCGAAGGAATTGTAATTTACTGTATGAACTGTACTGAAGCAAAGTGATTTTTTGTAGACAAGGCCAACGCCGCCTCCACGTGAAGCACGGGGGACATGGATGAAATCAAAGTTAGGAGGTGTGAGCTCCCGCAATAACACTTCATCACCATTTTGACTCAGCCATGTTTCAGTTATAGCAAATAGGTCCAACTGATGTTCATTAACAATATAAAAAACTGTGCATGTCTTGTGACACACTGATCGAGTATTAAGGAGTGCAAAATTTAGCACACAAACTTCTGGGGCAGGAAGGCAAGTAATCAAGTTGTTTTTGTTAACACCTAGAACATTTAGTACACGTTTCCTCCCACCAAATGTTATACGTACAGGAATTTGAGTTAACATAAGATATGAAATCCATATCTGGCCCATATCTGGATTTCGAGTACGGGAAGTTTGTTTAAAGGAAGTATTTTCATAAGTTAACGTTTTGCGGGAACAAAAAATATCAAAGAAGTTGGTGCCATGGCGTTAAAGATAAATTTCTAAGATGCAACTGTATGAAAAGTTTCATCTCACCAAATTAATTTTGTCTTCAATAAAAAGTTGTATTCAGACCAACTTAACGTAGTGTACCGTTACAGTAGGGATGATATGTCCACATGCTTCCTCCCTTATACTGAAAACATTGCCACTCTGGGCAGCTTGTTCATTTAGACAATATCGTCCACTGCTTTCGCAGAGAGAGAGAAGACAAGGGAACTTATCATAGCTTCAAACGCTCTAAATCATAATAACCACTACTGCAATTTAGCATATTAAACTTCACAATTTATACAGTGAGACATTTTGCTAACGCCCCAACACAGTTCAAAAAAGGTGTCCAGTTTCGACTATATCTGCTTACGAAAATTGAACTTGGATAGAATCCACATTAATGTGTGGATTATTGTGCCTCATAATATTATTTCCTCTTTTTGCTTTTCTTGTGATACAGAAGACAATGTCATTTCCATACATGAGTTTGAGGCATTGCACGTTGGATGGAAATACGGTAAAATAGATGCAGGAACCAGCTCAGATGAAGAAGATTAACATATTGAGTGCCAGGCAACGTCATTTAAAAGGAAGATCCGTTGCAATCTA
The DNA here is from genome assembly GCA_029531755.1 of Holothuria leucospilota. Taxonomy (NCBI): domain Eukaryota; kingdom Metazoa; phylum Echinodermata; class Holothuroidea; order Aspidochirotida; family Holothuriidae; genus Holothuria; species Holothuria leucospilota. The sequence continues at coordinate 5,065,269 of CM055982.1, forward strand.
TATCACTGTCTTCCCTGAAATATTTCAAGCAACAATACCACCATTTGTAAACGTCTAAGTTATTCATTGTTTTGAGATTTGGTTAATGAACTTCGCAGAAGATAAAAAATAGCTAACAAAATTCACTGTTCATTGGCAGACACTGTCAGTAAACTATTAAGTTAACTCTTCCACCTTCTCAAAATTTACTTTTATCTTCAAACAAATGTAAAATTTTATCATTTGTGTAAGGTTTGGACAAGATTAAGAATAAGCTTATTGTAAATCGAACCATGATGAAAAATAATTAAAGTATAAGCGTATGGACCAGGTTAACATTTGTAATTTTCATGAAAATGCATTCGTGGTATACTGCAATTTATGTTCCAACATCTTACTAACCTTCAAATTGTTGACAAGCAAGTGACATTAGAGAGAGATAACACAATACCCATGGTTTATTTAAACTATTTTGGCAGTTGTAAGACCGAAAACCAAGTGAATGATATCCATACCGAAGAACATTCGTTTGAGTAATTATGAAGAGGACTTATCAATTAGGTCGGGTTAACGGTTTAAGCGTAGCTGTTACACGTTGCTGTATCTGATATGATAAAAAAAAATTAATGGAATGGAAGATACTCAGGAGTAATCCTGTGGATAATGTAAATTGTCAATTAGTCTTCTTAGAGCGATTGAGTGATTGATTTATGAAGTCTCCAACCGTTGATGGAAGCAGTGAATCAAATGTTGACACAACTGGAAGAGGATACATGAATGATATATAGGTTAGAAACCTGGAATGTGTGTAGCTGACTTAGTTTACCGAAGCGATTAGCCATTATTGCTGTCTGACTGGATAAGGCTTAGGCCATGCACATCCTATTTCGTATAAAATTTATCCTGAAATACTGTTGAAATAGTTCTAAGCCCTTAGTAGCACTATATAGTGTTAAAAGAATAATCATGCTGTAGCGACAATTCAACATCTGCTCAAACTTTAACATATTTCGTCTGATATGGTTGCCCACATGTAAAATTGCTGGTAAGATACGTACAATGATAAAGAAATAAAATTTACGGTGCAGGGCAATATAGTTAGCTTATGTCGGTTATCACTTTTTGGCGTAGAGAGGTGGTGAGGGAGAGGGAGGCTATGCGGGAAACAAGGGAACTAAGAGGTAAGATGGCATTAGAGTGTTTGTGTTATCCCAAGACTAAAATCCCACATCCACTAACTGGCAATAGCAATGTCGCATAAAAATTCGTGTCAGCCTCATGTTTTCCAAACATATATACATTAGATAAAGACTTTGATTAAGAACATCCCTTGCGGGCTAAAAGTGCTCCATGCTCATTACGAAATACAATGGAGAGCTGTTTTATTCGTATAACGTTGGTCAGTACATGATGGTTAAATCATTACACACTAAGATACATTAAACTTGAACTGCTAGTCAGTGGTTCGCAAACATGTCCGGGGCGTAACTGAAGTTTCCTTTTGAGTAACGGTGGGGTATGCATATGCGACCCACGGTTAGAGGGTACTTGTTCGCGAGATTGACAGTACCAATAATACTTCGCGAATCAAACGGCGATGAAAATTCTGTCAAATATATTGGGTTTCGAGTGATGTCGGGTAGAAAGAAAGAATATAATGATGGCAAGGTAATTGATTGTGGCTCAGCTAGACAGAAATGCTCTCGTGATAACTCTAGTGCAGTACACGCAATTAAAGCACCACCGATATCATCATTTCTCCGTAAACCAACATAAAATTGATCTGTGATACAACAATTTACACCGTTTTATGAAACAAAATTACAAATGCTCTCAGCTACAAAATACTACCATACATGGTAGCTTTACCCTCACTGGTCATTTTTTCTGGTGGCTAAAATAACATATCCTAAATTAATTGTAATACTTCCATCTTCGTTTACTTTTACAACTCTTTCATTCGACGTCATTTGCTCTTCTTCTTACACTTATATGCTCTCAGCAACGAAAATACTTCCATACTTGGTAGCTTTTTCCTCACTGGCCATTCTTCTCCATAAATAGCTTTTGCTTTTGCATTCATGTTTACACCAACCAAACGCCTTAGATAGCTTTTTCTCCAATCTCCTATTTTCTCAAGGTTACACAATGACCCTAACACTACATACAACGTTAATTTCGGTTTGCTGAACCTAACTGTTGGAATACTTCGACATTTTGATATTACACTAGCAATGATAATAAACAAAAATTAGGATTTCGGGTGTGCGTTTTTCAGTATTGATTCGACGTTTATATTTTCGTTGGGTGGTAGTAAGTGCCAGCAGTCTCAGACCTTTTGAAATGTATATTCATAGACTCGACCTCACAGTCACTATCTTAAGTTCCCAGCAACTGATCTCTGCGACAAATTGATTAATTTACTCACAGTTTTTCACTCAATGTTTTGTCTCAACAGTGGACACTGTCTCCTTAATGGTACATGGTTGCGAGTTTTTCAGTAACTGCCCGGCTTTCCTAGAATACGCACTACCTGCAACAACCCTGTAGGAGCTTAAAATCACACTATAGTTTCTTTAACCTAGGAGCTGTTCCCTCGTTTAACAATGGAAACATATGCGGTTTACGTAGCCACTTCGGCTCCGTCTCTCACCCTTGGAAAGATCGGACGCAACAGATGGCAGCAACCAAATATTTTATTCTAATCCTCTGCTTGACAGTCTTAAACATATATCCTACTCTCAAATCAAAAACAACTTTGCTTACACAAGATGTTTACTCCCATAAATCTCCTTGTAGTAGACTACTTGTGTTTTTATAGTATAGGGAGGCACAGGGACTGCACTGTGGCTGTAGAAAACCCATAGTACTTGAAGTAACACCCACTCTACTTCTTGGTGCTAAGGTGACTTTGATTTGCTTATTTTGTAGGTCAGTGTGGATGGACATGACGTTTGCAAGTACGCCTGATCAGTTTGACTTTAACCTTTATTTGTGTTAGTACAATATATTGACCAAGTTCAAATGTATTACTGCAGAAAAAATAAAAATTATAGCCTCATAATGACATTCTAGTTATGCTACGAAAAAACCCAAACCTTCACCCATTGTCAAAAAGATGAAAACTGTCACATTGGAAACTCTGAAAAAGAAACTCCCAGTTCGCAGCATTCCTCTGTTAATTTTAAGTTATATCTACTACTCTTTGCGCTGTAAGCTGGATTTGTTGTCCTTTGATAAACCACGTATTTTTGTATTGTTACTTATTAATAAACGTTTTCGCAAATATGACTACCGCCGGGAATTGTAGGATGCATGTAATAAACAAACAAACCATAAGGCAATTTTAAGACCAAGAAGACGATGTTCATGCTGTTCCAGAAACAAAATCACAGGTACAAATTCGTCTCACAGATCGAAAACCCAAAGGCTTAGTGATTCCTTGCCGAAAAGGGAACTTTGTTACACAGAATTTCATCCCTCAGATTTATACTTCTTAACTATATCATTTCTACGATGTTTTCACAGTTTGACCTCTGCTGACCTCACGTGACCTTTGAACCTCACCAATGAAACCCACCAAAAGTTGAATTACAAAAACGAAGAAAAGAACTTGTTTTAGAAACGATTCGACCCCGGGCCGTCTGAGTGTGTAAGAAACCGAGTACTCATCCATTATGCCATAAAAGAACTCGTTAAAATGATGGTATTTCTAATCACGCTCTAGTAACAGCATCCTTTACATGTGTTCATAATTAGGTAAATCAAATTCGAATTATTAATATAACAGTTTTGTCTATGAAAAAATAATTGTTGTTCTCTATAACTTTAACTTTGGGTTGGTAGAAAAATTCAGCCCTGACTTTCGTTGGTCACGAAATGCCCGGCACCATTTGGAGGTACTGCCCATTGAGGTTATCCCACTTTCACCTCTGATGATCTTATATTACCTTCGACTTCCAACCAACGTATAGGATTCCCCTTCTCTTAAAGTAACACATGCATATTCTAAGTATGAAAAGTATCCATCATTCCTGTCTTGAAATATCGTGTTTTTCAAGGTTTTCGTTTTTGACCTCTGATGACTTCAAATGACCTCCGACCACCTCTGAAAACAACATGCTCTTTCTCTTAATATGATAAAGGTATACACTAAATATGGAAATTGTCCATCTTTGCTATGTTGGGATATTGTGTTAACAGCAAAGGGTCACAAACACACGTACATACAGGCATACGTACAGTCACGTGATTTCATGAATTCCTTTCGCCATCGGCAAGGAATCAAAAAGGGATGACTTGAGTATCTTCTAAAATAAATGCAGTTTCTTGGAATGTGTTGTAGGTATGGCAGTGTGTCTGTTTATCCCCAGTTTTTCAAGATGTGCACATGTACAGTCGAAATTGCTGAAAGGCTTATTGTGGTGTTTTGTCTTTTTGTCTCATAAGCTAGGCTTTCTTTACAGTATCCTGTAAAGCACAACATACATTATCTTTGAATGCAAATGTGGCGAAAATGTTCGATTTCTTCTCTCCAATTAATTAAAGCACAGTTTATATATATATATATATATATATATATATATATATATATATATATATATATATATATATATATATATATATATATCTATATATATATATATATATATATATATATATATATATATATATATATATATATATAGTGTTGAGTTGGTAAAGCTGAAAAATCTGGGCGAGGTGAAAAAGCAATGTTGACTCCACCGGGATTCGAACTCGGGACCTCCCGCTTGCTAGTGCGGACGCTCTAACCACTGAGCCATGAAGCCAAGATGGTTTGGCCTTTGTTCAAACCCCATATGAAGCACTCGCAATTCACCTCCTGAGCAGGCACCTATTTTGGGAACAGCACTAGTTCTACTTTGATGCAAGCCCTACCAGAGATCAGAATTGATGCAATTTAGCCGAACACAATTGTCAACCCGCCAGCGGATCTCCGAAGAGATGCAGAAACGTGTGACAGCACAAAGTTGACGGTGAATAAACACTGACGGCAACTGCGATGTATGTAGAGTTGAGTTGGTAAAGCTGAAAAATCTGGGCGAGGTGAAAAAGCAGTGTTGACTCCAACGGGATTCGAACTCGGGACATCCCGCTTATATATATACTAGCAAGCGGGACCTCCCGCTTGCTAGTATGTATATATATATATATATATATATATATATATATATATATATATATATATCATTCTTTGGTTTTGCTATCAAGATGATATTCTGTTGTTCTGCAAAGGCAGTATATCGGATCTTTCCTAACTAGTGGAAAGAATGAATAAAATTCACAAAACGCTTAAATTCACGATGTAAGCCTCCTCAAAAATTGGTCACATATCTAGACCTCACTATTTTCAAAGGCAAGAACTTTGAAACCCATGGGCGGCTGGACACCAAATTCTACACAAAGGCGACAGAAACCTATCAATACCTCGATAGGATCTCTGCCCACCAATTGGCAACCTGTAAAGGCTTTATGAAGGGAGGAGATTTAAGATATGTGAGGTTGTCAAACAATGAGAACTATTTCGTCTCTTAAAGGGACGACTTTCAATGAAAAACTCATTGCATGTAACTACAAGGGATAAGAATTTGATCACGTCATGTAAGACCTTAACTACAAAGAACGATCAAATCTACTCCTGCCTAAGCCACGTGAAAATAAAACACCAAAATATAACGTTTATACCCCATACAAAACCAAAGAGCTAAAAGAAACTCTGCTAAGACATTGGCACTTAATATCGGGAGACCCGAATCTGTGTCACATTTTCCCGCAACCACCGTTTCTAGCTTACGAAGGGGCGCCCAACCTTAAAGATTACCCAGTTAAATCTTCACTGAAAAGTGACGGTGAACTGATAACAACTAACAAGGTTTAAGAAGAGTGCTATCTCGATGCTCTTGTTGAGGTGCTCTAAAAGAGTTAGTTTCTTTATTTTAAATTAAGACCAGGAAAAAACTGAAGAGTTCTACCTCTCATGAAGCTCAAAATTTAAAACCAAGAGAAGAAACATGTCTAGTTTAAGGTTGATTAAAACCTAACATAGCAGTGTACAAAGTATCTGCGGTCATTTACCCCATCCAAAAGTACAAAGATATATTAATCTACTTAAAAGACACAACGCCCATTAAGAGCTCAATTTTTGAAAAACTTGAGGCATAAGGAACTGCCTACGTAGTATCAGATAACGCAACCGCCTACCTTTTAATTTACTATAGAATTAATACATGTTAACCTTAAATCAATCAATGTTAAGTTCGTGAGATATCGTGGTTAGGAGATTTTCACTGTTTGATCTTTGGTGCCCCCCCCCCAAAAAAAACCCCAAAACAAACAAAAAAAATGGTGACCATAGATGGATTTTGACTGTCATGCACCAAAGACCATGGTTCTTTTGTTAGTATGACAAATACATATAATAAGTATTTAAAGTATTCATCATTTTATCTTAAAAGATCACGTTAAGGTTCTGTGCTTTTGTCCCCTGGTTTTTCAAATGACTTTTGGCCTCCGCCACGAAAAAGTTATCATTTAATTTTATATCGAATAGCTATATATCAAGAAGGAAAAGTACCCATCATTGATATCAATTGAAATAGTGTGTGCCAACTTCAGATGAACTTTGAGCTTCACTTAAAATAGGTGCTTCTTACTAAAATTATTCGAAATTGCTACCTTGAAAGTTTATGTTTACATGGTTATCCGTTTTTTACCCCTAAGAGACCTCAAATGACCTTCGAGCTCTACCGAGAGCAATGAAGGGAATCTTGAATACAACAGATATAAATACTATGTAAAGATAATACCAATCATGATATTGAGATATCGTGTTTACACTGAAGTTCAGCGTCAGAATCACACACACACATTCGCGCGCACACACACACACACATATATATATATATATATATATATATATATATATATATATATATATATATATATATATATATATATATATATATATATATATATATATATATATATATATATATATATGAGTAGGAGACACCTTCCGGAGGTCGTTGTGTCGGGTGTTTGTGAAATGGCTGAGTTGGTGCTCAAAAAAAATATTTTTGAGTTTAACTCCGATCTTTATCTACAGACATCTGGTACTGCCTTAGGCACCAGAATGGCGCCTTCGTACGCGAATATTTTTCTTGCAGAGTTTGAGCAGTCATTTTTTTCGAATTGTGACGTTTTGCCGGATGTTTTTTGGAGATATACAGATGATTGTATTTTAATATGGCGTCATGGTAGGGATCGATTCTACTTTTCTGGATAAATTAAATTCTTTTCATCCTTCTATCAAGTTTACCGCTGATTCATCGCCGATTTCTGTTAACTTTTTAGATGTTAATGTTCAAATTGGGGTTAATGGTGCTTTGGTGACTGATGTTTTTCGCAAACCCACGGATACTATGCTTTACCTTTCAGCTGATAGCTTCCATCCTGGCCACGTGAAACGTAGCATAGCTTTTAGCTTGGCTAAACGCATTAAAGCTATATGTTCTACCAAGGAATTGGTTAAGAAACACTGCAATGAACTTACTAAGGCCTTGGTGAAAAGAGGTCAGTCATACCACAGAATTAAGCGGGACATTTCCCGAGCTCTCAACGAAGCTCATGGGTCTAGGAGGTCCAATCGGGAAGAGGGCGTCTCTCAAAGGATCCCTTTGGTCATTGAATACCATCCAGGGCTACCTAATCTAAAGGAGATTCTTCAAAGGCACCAGCCCTTGTTACATATGTCCCGTATTATGAAGAAGATAGTTCCGAACTTGCCAATGCTGGCTTTCAGTCAGCCTCCAAATTTGAAAAAAATGCTTGTACGCGCTTCAGTTAATAACAGGATTTCAAACCTGGGATAGAGTAAACACTGCACGAAGAGCTGTAGACTTTGTAAAGATTTGGTTAAAGGTGATCAGTCGTCTTGAAATATTCTTTGTGACGTCAGCCTTTTCTTGACATGTTTCTGCAGTCGTCACTGTTCAAGGATACACCGTACAAGCATGGTATAGCTAATCGGTAAGCAAGAAGAGACGGCTTGTAGCTGTATACCTACTAGCTATACCGATGTCATCATAGCTACTTGTACGGTGTATCCTTGAACAGTGACGACTGCAGAAACATGTCAAGAAAAGGCTGACGTCACAAAGAATATTTCAAGACGACTGATCACCTTTAATTGTTCTGTTGTGCGAAGTCACTCCACGGGTAAAGCTTTTAAAGTTAAGGCAAGGGATGTTGATTGCTCTGCTACGTGGGTGGTTTATTGTATTTTTTGCCCGCAATGTGGCATACAATATGAAGGGATGTCATGTAATCTTAAGGAACGGATGGCTAACCATCGCAGCGCACTCCAGAGGGTGGTAAGGGAGGGGGTGGGGTTGTAGGATCGGGTCTCTTAAGGTCTTGCTCTCAGTTGTATACTCACCTGGCTTCTCACTCTCCTGATCATTTTAAAGTTATTATTCTTCAGACCATGGCACCACCTTGTTTTCCTTTGTTTGCCACAAGGAACAAATTTTGACTTATTCTAGGCATAAATTAAAAAGCTTGGAGAATATTTGGATGTGGAACAAACTGTGCACAATCTCACCCAGGGGATTAAATGTAAACGATGGCTTCGATAGCCAGAATAAAAAACCTAGATGTAGAGCTGGCTGAGCTTTTTTCATCGATTTTGCTTTCTATTGGATTGCTACTTTAGCTTTGGGGGCTATTCATGGTCCACTGCTTTCTCGCACGTTGTTTGTTTGCAGCCTTTTTTGTGCATTTGAGTGTTCACTTACTTCATTTTTCTCATTTGGTGGCTGTTACTTGATAAAGGCAATGTTGTGCCGAAAATGAAAAATAATCGAATATTCCTGATTCGGAAATATATATTTTCAGTTTATGAATATATGTTTCAATGAAGGCTTATATATATGGGGTCAAAGTAATGCGTAGCGCTTATGAAGTAGTATGTAGGTCAAAAAAGGTGAGTAAATAATGCTAAATGTTTGTGTAAAAGTCAACGACGTTTCGGGTTTAAACCCTTCATCAGGTGGTAAAAATGCATCTGATTATTGACACGGCCAAACGTGCAAATTAGAAAACACACAATAAAATTGGCCACGGGAAAACCGGCTAGGAAAACAGACAGTGTTAAGTGGTTAAGATAGGTAACAACAATGCAGGAATTATTGATTTATAGAAGTTCAAATCTTAAGTTCAGACCATGTGGGGACAGGATTCTAAGTTTGATAATGAGACGGTTCATCGACAGCAGGCGATCATGATCGGAACCTCGACAAGAGATGGCGGCCGAAACCTTCAAGTCACGCATCGAGCATGCTGACGGGGGATTGAAGTGTGTGGCTACAGGGAACCCTAGGAAGTTCTGTTTGATTAACCTCAGGTGCTCAGTGACTTGGTCAGCAAGACGCCGTTTTGTGTCCCCACATACAGCATATTACAGCGTTTACATACAAGGGCGTAAACAAACTTGGCTGAAGTACAGGTAAAGTGCTGTTGAATGTTTAACCGGTTGTTGTTGGGACCTACAGTGGAGAGGATTTTGTCATGACTGACCACCGGACAAGTATTGCATCTCCCACGATTGCAAGGACAGTCCCTGGGGTGTTAGGCACTACTGCTTGAGGTTGGGAGACACGGATCAAGTGCTTAGATGTGTTCTTTTCAATTTTGATTGCTGTGATGAGGGGTTAAGGGAAATGGTCACGTGTGGATTGTTCATGACGAAAAGTCTCTACATTCCTGTAAATGGCACGCACAGTGGGAGGTACAGATGGGTGAAAGGATAGGACCAACGGAATACGTCTGTTAGGTGTGTGGTCAGCTTTGGGAGCAAGGGGAGAGGCTCTATTTATTCCTATTGTGCGGTTCAGGGCATTAGAAAGCACTATTTATGGATACTGGCGTTGCCCAAAGACCGAAATTATCTGCTTGCCATGGAAACTTTAGCAAAAGCCTGGTCGTCGGAACAAATCCGTCTGGCTTGTAAAAGTTGTGAGTAAGGAATCGAATCGGTACAAGATCTGGGGTGGTTGGAAGGGTACATGAGGTAGTTGTGAAAGTCATGTGGGTTTAAAGTGGAGATTAGACTTGATTTTACGACCGGAGACGGATAATTCCGTGTCTAAAAACACCACCGAGGAGTCGGAAATACAGTGAGTGAATTTCAAAAGTTGATAAACATTTCCAAATCGTTTCGAGGTCCCACTACAACTCTAACAATGTCGTCAATATACCTTTTATAAAGTATAGGTTTGTAAAGTATGGGTTTGATCCAGGTGAAACGAGAAGACATCTGTTCCTCAAAGTGGCTCATGGTAAGGCAGGCGACAGAAGGTCCCAATTTTGTACCCATAGACACTCCTTTAATTTGGCGGAGAAAACGAACGTTAAACTGAAAGCAATTTTGTTTGAGTACCAGTTCTTTCAAGCAATGACGTATGGCTGCTACGAGAGCGTGATGAGGCATTTAAGTATAGAGGCTTGTGACATCCGTGGTGAAAAGAGCATGTTCACTGGGATTCTCAGGAAGCTCAAAATTAACCTAAGGAATTGAGGAGTATCCTGGATAAACGAAGGGAGGACTGAAACTAATGGGAAAGTAGTACTGTGAAATGAGAACGGCGGGGCAGCTGTGAGAAGAAACAATGAGACGACCAGGGTTACTGGCCTTGTGAATTTTGAAGAATTATTGTCCAGGAAAGTTCATGCACAGGTGGGCCCTTTTTATTTATTGGTACCATATACATCTCACATAACATAACAGGTTAAAGGGAAAAGGAGGGCTAAGACCCCATAAGATGCCTTGAAGTCCAAATTATTTACTAAAACAGACAGACCGACACCAGATGAGCCCCGGTACAAATAGATGTTACCACAGTTATGGAAAAACTTGTCAATGTTGACCTTAAGGCAGTGCACTGAAGTAGAGTTAGCTACCCACCCACTCACACTATTCCACTCATTGGCAACTCTGTGAGAGAAGCTGAACTTCCTAATATCAAGCGTTGCAGTAACACGTCACTACCCTCTTACAATGCCCCGAGCCCTTAAATTACTTGAAACTTTTAAGTAGATACAAGATAACAAAGGCTTGCCTTCAGAGAGAAATTTGTACACCTGGAGCATTGCCCTCTAATCCTCCTTAACTCCAGGGTGGCAAGCTCAAGACGCTTAAGTCTAATATGATTAGATAGATTTCTTACTTTAGGTAAAAGACGAGTGACCCTCTACTAACTCTGAAAGTTATTACTCTTAAAGCAACTTGTCCCTTTCATGGAAGGGATTCCTAGCCTGAGCGACATAGTCAAGATGGGGTCTTACCAACTACGTATAATACAAATTAAGTACGATTTCTTTACTAAAACTACTAAAATTCATCTTGATCAATCCATTAGCCCTAGCAGCAGTAACCGCACACTACCTAGGTGGCTTCATATCACCTGTAATAGACCCAGATCTTTCTCAAAAGTCCCATTACTTAAAATACTACCATTCAAGTAACATAATCACAGCTGAAATTGTCAGGACCAAGAGGAAGGTCTTGCACTTTTCAGCATTAAAAGACATTCGCCAAGTCTGAGACCATGAAAATAACCTATCCTACAATTTTTTGCAGCAATGAAGCATCATCCTTATCACTTAACTTCCCATATCTTATTATCATCAGCAAACGCACAGTACTAATACTAGGTGGGAGAGACGCTCAGAGAGCTAACAATATCATTGATGAAAATGAAATTAAATGAAATTATATGAATTAAATGAATTAAATTTGAATTTCAAAACCAACAATGTAGGCTATGTGACTTGTATACGGTAGTAGTAAGGTACAAATCAAGTTAAATGGGAAGAAGGCTTACTGTGTAATGGTTGAACAGTTCTGAAGTAATGGTAGATTGATAGCCATATCACTTATTATTTTGTTAAAGTTTATCAGTTAAGTGCTCACCAAGTATTGTATATTGTATTTTGGTGAGTGATTTGGATAATATACAAACAGAAAACAGCTCCGACTACTAACTAGACCACTCAGGGTATAGAAGTATCGCAACTGTCTTTGAGGTAAACGTTAAGCAAATAAAGAATAATACCATTAAGCCAAGACCACTGGGTGACCTGCACTTTGCAAAAGATAGCGAGTGTCTGTGACTTTGAGAAAAATGTCTGATGGTAGAGCATTTGCATGTAACTTGTTGCAGACTCTTGCAAGAGATCATTGCTCGCAAGTCATGAATGCAAGTGTTCGCAAGATTTTACGCATGATGAAAAATCTTTTAACCTCTGTAAGTGGTTGGGAGGTGTGAGAGAAATTAGATGCATGAGTCCTAGCAACCCGTTGGTTGTCCAGTGGGCAACCAGCTTTATAGGCCTACTTGAGATACTGTGTGAATGCACCTTTCGGGCACCTGCTCAATCACATTTGTATATGGAGCTCATGTCCTTCTGTTATGTACATGTAAAATGTCCTATGAATTGGTCATTCTGGAAATAAAGTGCATTGCAAATTGGAGCAAAAGTTTGTATCAACTTCTTATGTTATGCATTGATGAATGGAAGTTAATATGTAAAACCGATGAGTTACATCCCAAATTACAACTGCATTTGAGCAACATCGACACATGACATGTCAATTTTGTTCTGAAATTTAGCTTTTGTCTTGTTCAATGGAAACTTCCAAATAAAATTTACGATACAAAAGGGCTATACTGCAAGGATTTCTGCACATATCCCATACTATAGTACCCCAATCATTGCATTCAATTGTACAGCTACATATTGCCACCTATTACAAACAAAGAATCACCTCTATGGCTTGCAATTATGACAGCATCATGTAACAGTGCAAAAGGGAATCAAGGTAGTGCAGTAGAGTACATACAGATGCCGTGCAAACGACATCCCCTCCCCCATGACCCATTTAAGTGTGCCAATTACTGGCCTCCTTTCAGAGGAAAGATGTCTCATCAATCTAAAAATGGTATTTTGAATGTACAAAACAGAAAAACAGACCGTTAATAGAAGTTGTTCTTTAGAATCTTTAGAATCTTATCTTATGTAACAACTCCATGAATAATTTATGGTGGCATTTTGCACTAACTGTGGTATACAATTCGTTTGAAGGAAATAAGATCTATATATAATGACTAGGATTCTGTTAACATTATGTGGGCTTAAATCAAACTGAAGTAATGGAGGAGGAGTATACACAAATGTTCGTCCCGTATTCCCATTGCAAAACTGTAGCACAAAGATAAATATGTAACTACGAAAAGTTAGGAGAGAGTAATATGAGGTCAACGTACTGTACCTTGGTATCAGAAGAAGCTGCATTGGTGGACATGGTGTTGACTGTGGTAAAGCATGTATTGGATATGGCAAGTTTGTGAGCTAGAAAAAAAACATCAGATAAATGATCATGATCATAAATTAAACATTATTGCGTTTCTTGGTTCTGACTCCACATAACTTGATTATTCAACCATTCTCTAACTTTCGTAGAAAAACAAAGTATATCGTTTGGGATAAAGTAATGCGATACGTTCAGCAGTGGGGTGCAATACACTCACTAAGCTTCCCTGGAGACTTTGGAGATGTGGAATGTGAAAACAAAGGTTGTACCAGTGCTGGACGGGGCCCTGGATACAGTCTGTGCCTATTCCAAAGTCGGCCTTCAACAACGACCAAGGGGACTGCCCGTGAGAAAATGAACATGAGAAAACCTTTTCCTTTACTGAAACTGGTCAAATTTTCTTTATGTACACCACCCCTCAATTTTATTTCTTCCTGAAGAATTATCTCAATGAACGTTTAAATCAGCTAACCACTGAAGAGCAGAATGGCTGGTGTGACCAGTTTAGTGTTAAGAGTACACACATATACAGATGTGCCGGTGGCAAAGAAGCTTCCTTTGTCTGTGTGAATATGAATTACTAGCTTTTCAGGAGAGGGCACTTGAAGGGACTAAACAGGAAGTCAGACACGAAGCTTCTTTACTGCAGATTTGGAAAGAAAGCTGCGGTGTCAGGGACCACAACAACTGAAGGGAAAACTTTCCTAATGAATAAAACAGTCAATATTCTGAAACACCCAAATAAGAACGTTGCTTGACAAGCCATGATCTGTGAAGATCAGTAGAGAACAAGAAGAAAAGTTGTGAAATGATTGCGTAATAGTAAAGATAGATTTACATAATTTCAACCTTAATAAAGGATGATCAATTGATTTTCTAAAATGTGAAAGGATCCACAGAACAAGTGTATATAAAGACATCACTGTACAGTATAACTTTTATCCTTCAATATCTTGATTACAAGCTTTCAGAGTTCAGTTCTCATAATTCTCTGTGACACATGACCTCCACCGACAATAAGAGATACTGTACAGTGCGTCAATTTGTGATTGATACAACCTGATACAGAGAAGTGGTTTTTGACTGTATTCAGCATGATGATCCAAACAATGGCAAACTATTAATGCATAATGCATTAAGATATTCCTTTTACGTTATTCCCAGAGTTTTTCTTGTGAACCCAGATAGCTCTATCTTTTCTTCAAAAAGACAAATACTTATTATAATAGAAAATATCTATAAAAGTGACTTTGGCGAGAAGGTCTCAGCTTTTTTTTTTGACTCGCATTAGCAGTACCTGTGTGTGTCATAACTAGCTTCAGAAGGCTCTATGGTTCTTAATGTGTGTAAAATTATTGGTTGCAACATTTTGCAAATACCTACTGTACAGTTTGTTACCCTTTTGTGGATAAACTACACATCAGTGGTTACAAAAATAAAGTTATACTGGTAAACCATTGTTGCTTTGTACACTGAATACTGTTAATGGCAGAGTAAAAGTTACTCCTAGTAATTTCTTTTGTTTTGTATGTGTTTCAATAGTGTCACAGCTTGGCACTGCTGTTCAGTGTTTCTGTACAAGTTGGTGGTTCCTTCCATTAAAAATACTGTATATTTAACAATTTATAAGCAGCTGTATATAGTCCAGTATGAGGGTTGGACTTGGTATACAAAGCTCACCTCAGACAATAGTCACGCAGATTCCACCTGACCGACTTTTTGTCATGTGTGTTATTAGACAACTATCATACTTCCCCATGATTCCACACTTTCCAACAAATTCGACCTAGACAAATAAACCTACAATAAGTTTCCCAACCTTTCCTTGGCCTTGCTACCGGGAAGTTGTTCAGGGTGACAGGTTTTTTGCTATTTAAATATCGATCTGGTTCAAACAACAGGTGAAAGTTTTTCCTCTGCCAAACCTAGGTCATAATTAAAACTAAACGGAATAATGGCACATTTTGTTTTCAAGATTCTTCACTACTGTAAGTTAACCATCCAAACCTAAAATCTAGACTTTCAGATTGGGCTTCCAGTAATCAGCTTAACCGTAAACCAGGTAAATACCTGGCACGATCACATCCCTGGATGATACAAGTAATTGTCTAGAAGACAATTGCCCAGGATGAAAGTCGTATGCTTAAGGATTGTGTGCAATCAGGTACAAAATTAAATACTCATGCTGACGCGATGAACATGAAACCTTCACATGAATAGGCACTATTCAAACAAATTTACAAGAAAAGACAAAAACCCACTCCCTCTTCATTGTATGTGGTTCTCATACATACATGTGTCGGACACATAATACTAAAATGGTGCTCTGTTCTGACACTTCTTGGAAGTCCCCTACCCTTGAATTCTCCAAGTTCCCCTTGAAGGACTTACCTGTAGGTGAATGCATGTTTGTTACCGTGTCATTGCCTGAAAGTTGTCCTACTATAGCTATAACCCACAGTTACCCGTCAGAACAAAAGCAAAGAACATTTGCGGCTACTGTCATTAGGTTAAAGCCGCGAATTTCCATACAGCCAAAAGTGGTAACGTATACTGCAATATGTGAAGTACATGTACTGTGCTGCCTAAAATATAAACAAAGGAAATGAGGCAAATGCAATTTATATAGTCCTATCTTTAAAGACTCCTTTTAGGGCAAAAAGGAGAAATTTTTCTTGGTCACTGTTTTAAATTTTGGCGAATAACTGTACCATGTAAAGTGAAGAAAAAAACTAAATTCCTGCACAATGCGGGTTTTTCTACTCGCACATAGTATGGGGTCGCTAAATGAGGACCGACTTGGCACCGGTGTTATATTAGTGACAACATACGACAATGTTCATGTGGTTCGAACGAATGCTTTGAAGCACTGCGTACGCATACCGTTTATTATGCTTACTTCCACTACGAATTTGGCATAACTGGGTGGGAGCTCAGAGTCTTACATACATATTCATTTACACCTTAATTAGGAGCGTTATCGCTATTGGTTACTTGAAGAGTTCAACAAAAACACTGACATGTACGGTTACCGTAACCACATTTCTAGTTCGTGCTTGTGCTCGTACATAGCACTTACGATGATGTTTTTTTTTTCAAATGTGGCTCCATGAACTTGTTCTAGTAAAAGGTCTGATAAATTATTTCACCATCACGACATATCGTATGTCACTTTAAGAGCGCCGTAACCAACAAACTTTAACTTAAGATACATTCAGACGGCTTATGCACATACGAATTGTCCTAAAATACCGTTGTGACATCCAAACGATGATTTTCTTTGAGATTAATATGTATTCAGGCGCGGATCCAGAAATTTCGAAGGGGGGGGGGGCTGAAAGCCCCCTTGAATATACTCCTAGATAAACATTATGCTAATTTTCGCGTATTTGTTATTGTTGATGTGGCCAAAGGGGGGGGGGACTGAGACCGGGAAAGCCCCCCTTGGATCCGCTCATGGTATCCCACAGATTGTTTGCACTCACTAAAGTAACTTTCAATGCCCCTTACCTGTAGGACAGGGGTGAGTAACCTCCGACACGCGGGCCATATGCGGCCAGCGACAACATTTGATACGAATCTGGGAGGGAATTCATAAATGTATACACACTTGACATTTAATTGATGTTAATATTTTATGCCACCAAGTTTTCCTGGTAACTAAATTCCGGATATTTAACGAAAATACTATGCTTACAATACCTCTACTAGCTGGTATATTACTAGCCGTGAAACGCAATATAACATACATTGCATGCCGTTTTGCTAAGTGTATAAACAAAGGGCAGTACCGTTGTACTCCTGATGACTATATGACAGCTGTGAGTCAAACATGTAAC